>JASTWK010000699.1:25000-90544 GCA_030770225.1 Temnothorax unifasciatus | reverse complement strand
GGAAAACATAATAGATCTAAAGATGCCTCACGATTGTCCAAGGGCAAATCGGCTATTTTTAACATTTGATATAAGGCGGTATCAGTTTTACATAATTTTTTTTCATATAAAGAATAAATTGTATATTGCTCGTAATGATCATCATTATTTTCGTTAAGAACCTGAGTTAACATTGCCTTACGCTCATTATTTAAAGTAGCGTCTACGTTGTTTTCTTGCGTTGGACTTTTTGGGCTCGATTCGCTTTTATTATCCAAATCAGATTCAGTAGCATTTTCTGTCTCCTGTACTTCAAACTCTGGATCGAATAATAATGACGTTTGTAAATAAAACTCCTTACAAGTATTTGGCAATACAATATGAGAATATAAAGGATTATGTTTTTTTAACCACACTAAGGCGTCAAAAACCTTGTTAACGTCTACCATTTCTTCCCAAATCATTTTTGATTTTGTCGGAATACCTCTAACACGTATAAAGTACAATTCGTGATTGGTATTAATTGGATCAGTATCAGGACATATTTTGTTTAATGTTTCTTGTAAAGGTAACGGTAAATGAAACGTTCTACCTTTTACTTTTTGTACCATTTGTCTGTGAGGTAACTTCTTGTTACTAACAGGTTTCATTGTAACGACAGTTTGAAAAGCTTTAGCTCTTTGTATGAGAATTTTTTCAAACTGGTTAAGACATGATATTACTTCAGGTGGATCATGTACAATACGATCATTTAAAACGCAATACACAGGCATTAATCCGTCACGGAATTTTTTTTCACAGTAATGACATATGTATTGCGGAGTAATATTATGTTTTTCTAAATGCGCCATTAAATTTCTCCAAATTGGAATATCTATTCGTGCTTTAAGCTTATTAAATTCAGAGACACTTCTTCTATATAAAAGTCTCTCACATGATGCACAAACATATCGAGGTGTGTCCATGGAGCGTTTAGTAAAAGCCTTAAATGCGTTTTTAAAGCGAGACATGATTTCATCTTCACTCAAAGTAGTACGATTCTGCTGATGTTTGTACATAGATGCTTTTTGTTGTGCCGAAATTATAATTTCGTTCAACGTGTCTAAATCAACAGAAGTTAAAGCCTTCTCCAGATTTAAAATTTTATCGTATAAATTTGTCATTTGATAAATTAAACGTTTAATATATCTCACCATTGGAAAATGAGGTGATAATAATAAAACAGGAAGAAATAGAGCTTTGCAAAGAGTTGCATCAATGTAACAAGCATGTGCGTGGCCTTTTCTATCCGAATTCTTTATCGTACATGTATGAATATCTGCTAACAATTGTGGTATTTTCTTTAAAGTACAGGTAAATATCGTTTTGAGGAATTTTTCATAATCGATTAGAATCTTCATCAACGAATCATCATAAATTTTACACAAAGCATTGCATAACCATGATTTTTTTTACTCGTGCCTGTTGCAAAGGTAATACATTCGTAGTTTTACCTTTCTCGTTAATTACCAACAGTTCTGATGAACTAATGTTACGATATGTGTCGATAAAATAATTTTCGGATGAAGCTGTATGTCCCGATGTGCCACATAATGCACGTATTTTATCGTCATTTATAGAGCATTCAGCGGCAAGAGTCAAGCACACTTCTGATTTCTTTTTAAGTGAAGCTAATATTTTAGAGATCTTGCTGACAAAACTATCTCGAATACGCATACACCAACGTAAGATTCTTTCGGCTTCTAATCGTCTTTCAGTAGGATTTTTAATATTAAGTTTGTTTTCGATGTCTTCAATTGTCACAGGAATAAGAAATTGTATGTAATTTCGTGACAAAAATTTTGCATATTTTCTAGTAATATTTTTGGCAATATCGCGATTTTTGTTCCCAGGTACGCATTTAGAATTCTTTCTCTCGTAATATCGCTTATTATAAAGCCATTTACGATCAGAATATTTTCTTTGTCTATCTCGTTCTTGCTGAGACTGTATAAGATAATATTTTCTTTTTCTATCTCGTTCTTGCTGAGAATGTATAAGATAATATTTTTTTGTTTATCTCGTTTTTGCTGAGAATGTATAAGATAATATTTTTTGTTTATCTCGTTTTTGCTGAGAATGTATAAGATAATATTTTTTTTGTTTATCTCGTTTTTGCTGAGAATGTATAAGATAATATTTTCTTTGTCTATCTCGTTTTTGCTGAGAATGTATAAGATAATATTTTCTTTGTCTATCTCGTTCTTGCTGAGAATGTGTAAGATAATATTTTCTTTGTCTGTCTCGTTTTTGCTGAGAATGTATAAGATATTTTTGCTTATTAAGGCGATTATTTGCTAAGTTGTCTTTATACTGACGTCGTCTTTTAGCACAATTGTCTTCTAAATTCTGACATCGCCGTTTTTTAGCACAATCATTTTCTAACGAGTCTTGTTCCTCTCGACAACGTTTCTTAGCGCGATTAATTTTAGTATTATTAACACAATTGTTTTCTGAATTCTGATATCGACGCCGTTTTTTAGCACGATCATTTTCTGACGAGTCCTGTTCTTCTCGACAACGTTTCTCAGCGCAATTATTTCCAGTATTACTAATGTTTTCACAGAAATCTTTCTGAGATAAACGTCTATTTATACGTAAAGCTGTCGCTTTAGCTTCTCTATCTCTTATTACTGCTAATGGAAGCACTGTCTGAGCATCACTTTGTGGATCTTGAGGAAAATGTTCAATTGTATTCGATTCGAAAATCTTCAACAAATGTGAACGCATTACTCTGTAATCATATGTAACTTTGTCAGGTTTAATATCAAACAATAATGAAATCGCAAAAGCTATAGCAAAAACTCCGCAATCATTACAGTTTTGTTGACATTGCACAGTAGGAAATTCGACAGGATTGTTCTCAAAGTCGTATTTTGGAAATAATTCTTTCAAGAATACCTTGTGATGTTCGTGCAATTTTCGTTTATTTAGTGAATCATAGATATATATTTTTGTTGCATCGTAATAACTACATACCCAATGTCCATTTCTATTTCTAAGTTTTGGATCTGGACAATTTATTGAAACTGACGTACTGTGCAATATTTGTATATGTTTTCTATATTCTGGTATACGTGGAATAAATTCAGGCCTTTGGTTCATGACTGTTGCGACAGGTTCATAATCTGAACAACTTCGCAAAAGCGTATGGAAATGCTCCATATGTTCGTCCCCAATCCATTGACCTCGAATAATTATATCTTTTTCTTCAGGCTTTAAAATTACTTTTTTTTCTACATTTTGTTTGGATCGCTGTCGCTTTATAATAGCGCGATTGTTTAAATCTTGTTGCTCTGCACGAGCTTTTGTAGCATAATTATTTTCAGAATGTGTTTTTGCACTTTTAGCAATTGCTTCAGTTTCTGTCGTTTTTATTATCGCTAATGGAAGTACTCTTTGAGAAATAGCACATTGTGAATCTTATTATTTTCTGACGAATCCTGTTCCTCTCGACAACGTTTCTCAGCGCAATTATTTCCAGTATCACTAATGTTTTCACAGGAATCTTTCTGAGATAAATGTCTATTTATACGTAAAGCTGTCGCTCTAACTTTTCTATCTCTTATTACTGCTAATGGAAGCACTGTCTGAGCATCACTTTGTGGATCTTGAGGAAAATGTTCAATTGTATTCGATTCGAAAATCTTCAACAAATGTGAACGCATTACTCTGTCATCATATGTAACTTTGTCAGGTTTTATATTAAACAATAATGAAATCGCAAAAGCTATAGCAAAAACTCCGCAATCATTACAGTTTTGTTGATATTGCACAGTAGGAAATTTGACAGGATTGTTCTCAAAGTCGTATTTTGGA
Organism: Temnothorax unifasciatus; assembly: GCA_030770225.1. Taxonomy (NCBI): domain Eukaryota; kingdom Metazoa; phylum Arthropoda; class Insecta; order Hymenoptera; family Formicidae; genus Temnothorax; species Temnothorax unifasciatus. The sequence goes on along the minus strand of JASTWK010000699.1, from coordinate 86,707 downwards.
AATAATTCTTTCAAGAATACCTTGTGATGTTCGTGCAATTTTTGTTTATTTAGTGAATCATAGATATATATTTTTGTTGCATCGTAATAACTACATACCCAATGTCCATTTCTATTTCTAATTTTGGATCTGGACAATTTATTGAAACTGACGTACTGTGCAATATTTGTATATGTTTTCTATATTCTGGTATACGTGGAATAAATTCAGGCCTTTGGTTCATGACTGTTGCGACAGGTTCATAATCTGAACAACTTCGCAAAAGCGTATGGAAATGCTCCATATGTTTGTCCCCAATCCATTGACCTCGAATAATTATATCTTTTTCTTTAGGCTTTAAAATTACTTTTTTTTGTAAATTTTGTTTGGATTGCTGTCGCTTTATAATAGCGCGATTGTTTAAATCCTGTTGCTCTGCACGAGATTTTGTAGCATAATTATTTTCAGAATATGTTTTTGCACTTTTAGCAATTGCTTCAGTTTCTGTCGCTTTTATTATCGCTAATGGAAGTACTCTTTGAGAAATAGCACATTGTGAATCTTGAGCACGATTATTTGGTAAAATCTGTTTGCATCGTTGTTGCTTTGTAGCGCGATTTTCTAAATTCTGTTTTTCTGCCCGACATTCTTTAGCGTAATTACTTTTAAAATGTCTTTTCATACGTTGAGCAGTCGCTTTAGCCTCTCTATCTCTTATCACTGCTAATGGAAGTACTTTTTGAGGATTAGCACATTGCAAATCCTGAGGAAAATGTTCAATAACATTATTTTCCAAAATTTGTATCAAATGTGAACGCATAAACTTATGTTCATACTTTACTTTGTCAGGTTTAATATTGAATAACAACGAAGTAGCAAAAGCTATAGCAAAAACACCACTATCTCTACTGTTCAATTGATGTTGCACAGTAGGAAATTTGACGGGATGTTTTTTAAAGTCATGTGTTGGAAATAATTTTTCCAAGAATTGCTCATGATCTTTACACAATGTTTTATTACTTGAAGAATCATATATAAATATATTTTTTGTATCATAATAGCTACACACCCAATGTAACGAACTATATAATATTTGAATGTGTTTTTTATCTTGTGATACAGGTTGAATCGTATCAGGCAATTGTATTTCGATAGGTCTATAATCTGAACAACTTTGTAAAAGTCTATGGAAATGATCAATATGTACGTCCGTAAGCCATTCGCCTCGGGTAATTATATCTTTGTCTGCAGGCTTTAAAATAATATTTTGAATCTTTAGAGACATTGTATAAAATAGGCGCACAACAGATTTCTTAAACCGCTAAGCAATTAATTTTTATAGGCGCAGAGCAACCGATTTTTACAGAACAGCCGATGATTGTAGGCTCAGAGCAACCGATTTTTATGGGCGCAAAGCAGCCGACTTTTAAAGGCGCAGAGCAGCCGATTTTTTAAGGCGCAAAGCAGCCGATTTTTTAAGACGCAGAGCAGCCGATGTTAGTAGGCGCAGAGCAGCCGATTTTTTAAGGCGCAGAGCAGCCGATTTTTAAGGCGCAAAGCAGCCAATGTTTGTAGGCGCAGAGCAGCCGATTATTATGAGCGCAAAGCAGCTGATCTTTATAGGCGCAAAGCAGCCGATTTTTATCAGCGCAAAGCAGCTGACTTTTAAAGGCGCAAAGCAGCCGAAGTTTAAAGGCGCAAAGCAGCCGATGTTTGTAGGCGCAGAGCAGCCGATGTTTATAGGCGCAAAGCAGCCGATGTTTATAGGCGCAGAGCAGCCAATGTTTGTAGGCGCAAAGCAGCCAATGTTTGTAGGCGCAGAGCAGCCGATGTTTGCAGGCGCAGAGCAGCCGATTTTTATGGGCGCAAAGCAGCCGACTTTTAAAGGCGCAGAGCAGCCAACCTTTAAAAAAAGGGGAAAAAAGAAAGGGGGAGAGAGAGAGAGAGAGAGTGTGAGAGAGAGAGACAGAGAGACAGAGAGACAGAGAGACAGAGAGACAGAGAGAGAGACAGAAAGAGACACAGAGAGAGAGACAGAGAGAGACAGAGAGAGACACAGAAAGAGACAGAGAGAAAGAGAGACAGAGAGAGAGAGAGAGAGAGAGAGAGAGAGAGAGAGAGAGAGAGAGAGAGAGAGAGAGAGACTTACCTGTATAAAATAAAAGGCAATCTAAAACAAATAGAAATAATAAAACATTAAACTCCTTACATCATTTTTAAATAAAAATTTGATTGATAAGGAAACAAAAAAGTAGTTACATTTAAATTTTTTAATATTATTTTAATTTTAATACAAGAATCTTCAGTTAACCTTTCATTAATATTAATAACATATATTTCTTTTAATATGTATGTAATAAAAAGTTTGGTTTTTTAATTATACAGGATGTCAAATAATAAGCACATCGTTTATCGTAAACAGGTAGAATTGGTTAAATACACGAATCATTGTGTCTATCTGCGCGATTTGATGAGAAGGAATAGTCCACCTTTTACATTGCTGCGCGCACGACAAAATATTCGGAGGAGCATTTTATAATTCAGATAAAAGTTGTACATCTCGTGAAGACGTTTTCAAAACACTATAATAAAGCTCTCTTTCGTAAAAAATTTCCTGATTTTGACATATTTTTAATTTTTGATATTTTACATTTTGTGATAATATTTTTATATAAAATATAAATCTCGCATCATCTTCACTTTTCAATAACTTTACTTTGATTTTTATACGTAGAATCTACAAAATGCAATCAAGCTCTAAAAATAATTTTTTTTATTGATTCCTTTTATTATTTTACGTGTAAAAGTATCAAAATAAAGTCATCGAAAAATGAATATTTTACGAGATATAATTATATTAAATGACAAAATTTATCTTAACGAAAGAGAGGTTTATTATAGTATTTTGGAAACGTCTCCACGAGATGTACAACTTTAATCTCAAGGAAAAAACCAAGTTTCGATTAAGAAATTAGTCATGTTTGAAATTTCTTGAAAACCACAATATCTACGACATGGCTGACATCGGAATCATGTGTCCTCCTTTAGACCATACAACTTTTGTCTGAAACATTTTTCCGTATCTACCATATAAAACCAATTCGCTATCTCTATTCTAACTGGTACTTTACTCTTGTATGTATGGGATATTCACGTTCGAGTCGGCCAAAGGAGATGAACACGAAAATCTCATTATGCATATTTCGGAAACACATAAATTGAGGAACATTTTAAGACTAAAACCAATTTGCTATCTCTATTTTAAGTACTTTACTCTTGTACGTACGGGGTGCTCACGTTTGGGTCAGCCGAAAGGGATGAACATGAGAATCTTATTGTGCATATTTTGGGAGCACATAAATTGAGGAACATTTTAAGACTAAAACCAATTTGCTACCTCTATTTTAACTGGTACTTTACTCTTGTATGTATGAGGTATTCACGTTCAAGTCGGCCAAAGGGAATGAACACAAAAATCTCATTATGCATATTTCGGAAACACATAAATTGAGGAACATTTTAAGATTAAAACCAATTCGCTATCTCTATTTTAATTACTTTACTCTTGTACGTATGATGCTCACGTTTGAGTCAGCCGAAAAGGATGAACATGAGAATCTTATTGTGCATATTTTGGGAGCACATAAATTTAAGACTAAAATCAATTTGCTATCTCTATTTTAACTGGTACTTTACTCTTGTACGTACGGGGTGTTCACGTTTGGGTCGACCAAAGGAGATGAATACAAAATACTCATTGTGCATATTTTGGAAACACATAAATTGAGGAACATTTTAAGATTAAAACTAATTTGCTATCTGTATTTTAACTGGTACTTTACTCTTATATCGTATATAGGATGAAGCAATAACTATTACTACCTTAAATATATTCTAATCTATAAGGCCCAGAGAAGAATTAGTGTAACTAAAATATAAAATTGTACGGTACGAAGGGGGCTATCTATAGCAATAATAATTTTTGTCCAGGTGGAGGCGCTTCAGAGATATCAAAGTCATCTTAAGTTTTTTAAATTGATTTGGTACATTTTTTTTCATAATATGATAAAGGAGCTGAAAACAAGTTAGTAAAGAAAAAACCATTAAAAAATACATTTTTGTATTGAATGAAATTTACGTTTAAAGAAGATGTTCGAAGTGATGGCCATTATTATCGATACAACACTGGATTCTTTCGATCACTGATTGCCTTGCTCTTTCTTTTAATAACACCGAGAGTTATTAATGCACAGGTTGTAATAATCCGTTGTTGCATGTCTTGAAGTATAGTTGGTTCTTCTTTGTAGACCACGTCCTTTAGCGTTCCCCATAAAAAGAAATCTAGTAGTATCAAGTCTGGCGAACGAGCTGGCCACACTGTACGACCCCTACGTCCAATCCAGTGTGATTGGTAAATTTTTCATTGAGTTTATTTCTAGCAATCAAGACATGCAACAACGGATTATTACAGCCTCACACAATAACTGCATTAATAACTCCCAACGTTCTTAAAAGAGCAAGCCAATCAGTGATCGAAGGAATCCAGTATTGCATTGATAATAATGATGGCCATCAATTCCAACATTTCCTTTAAACATAAATTTCATTCAATACAAAAATGTATTTTTTAATCGTTTTTTTCTTTACTTTAAATCTTGTTCGATGATCTTGTGTCATGAGTTCTGAACTTATTTTCAGAACAGCCCATCATATTACCGAATCAATTTAAAAAAAAAAAGATGACCTTGATATTTCCGAAGCGCCTCTACCTGGACAAAAATTTATTATCGTTATAGATAGCCTCCTTCGTACCGTACAATTTTGGTTACACTAATTTTTCTGTGGGCCTCATAGATTCGGATATACATATTTAAAGTGGTAATAATTATAGTTATTGCCTCACCATATATACAGATCTTTTTTGCGTATATCTCTTAAACTATTACAGACAGACTAATCTTAAAGAATTTGAAATTATATGTAATTTTAATGAGTGAGGGTGCTAGCTTATGTTAGGCCGCCACCCCTACTTTCACTTGCAATTTCCCGCGAAACCACTTGAGCACAAAAATTGTGCACATAATTAACACATAAAGCGCACTTAATTTCATGTGTTATTCCTGTTTTTTGTGGAGAGGGGGAGGTGCAAACTTAACAGACATAATAGCTTTCCATATCACACATGAGGTACTATTGTTGACACGGTTATTTTTTTAAGTAGGCCTAATCCACTGATGACTGAAACTTTAACTAATTGAACAGAAACAGATTCTTTACCGCGTCTTATGCGGCTTGCTACGTGCAAGATGCAGATCGATATTCCCGCTTTCGCTTGTAAAAGATTTCAATAATTACTTAATTCTACTTTTGTTCAATTAATTGAAGGATCGATCGTTTCAGTTATCAATGGATTAGACCTACTGGAGATACACTTAAAAAACCATGTCAACAATAATAATACCTTATGGATAACATAGAAAGCTACTGTTTATAAATTATATATAGAGGTATAATATATTTGAAGTTTTACGCATACACAAGGTACAGCATTTTTTCTCTCTTAAAATTGCTGTATTAAATCAATTTATTGTTGTCTCTTTTCCGCAATGCCGATTGGTTCTTTTATTGTGCTTACTTTGTGAGTGACTGTCATTGTATATTTTGACAGTTGTGTGTATCAAGATTAAATTAAAATGCTTCAATGTATAAAAAAATAAAGCAAAATAAAGAAATAATTTTCAATGTCATTGAATTTATCATGAGAGGAATTACAAACATAAATGTTTTATTTATTTAAAAATTTATAATAAGGAAAAAATAAGGATATGAATGATACATGATACAAATATATTTCTGGTGCAATTTTCCGCTCTTAAAAAGAGCATGTAAAGGTATATCCAGACAAATTTATATAGCGCATAAACATAAAGAAATTGATCAGTCCATATACATGTGTATAAGGAAATGGGACCAATCTATTTTCTTATGCACGCATGCAAGTTTCTAGATATGTTCTAAGAGATGTAATTGTTGCATGCCACTTTTCTACAATAATAAATATTGATTGGTATTCTCGCTTCACTATTATTGCAAAAGTAACTGTCGCAAGATTCATATTTTGACCATCCCATAAGATCCCATATATACTTCCTTGTCAATGGGAGCAAATGTTAAACGGGAAAATCGAACATATATAGGTATACATTTATAAATATCTTTTTAATATGAATTGAAATAGAATGATATTCTGTTTTACATCTATAGATTTTTATAATAATGAATGGGGTATATATAAGCAAATAGTTACAATTTCTATTTGGAATACCTTATTTATATCTTCACATAATACTCTTAACTAAATATTATTTTTCTTGCTAGGAATATCCTTGCTCGATGAATATAGTGGTCACTCAGATGAAAAAACATGTGTATCATGAGTTTTAGGTATGCGACATGCATATACATGTGTATCAACGCCCCCATATGGAAACAATTCGGAAGAAGAACAAACTGTTCTTGAATCTGGACAGGATTAAGTTTAGAAGAATTAATGGCAGAAATGAAATCAATTTGAAGATAATTCAATGTAAATATAATGCATTTCATATTAAAAAAAATTTTTATCTTTTCTTTTACACAATATCATATGTATTGTAAGTTGTACTTTATCACAGAAGTAATTTTTGAATAACAGTGCAATATTTTACGTAACTGTAGCAGTTTAATATGGTTAATATATTTTATATATATATATATATATATATATATATATATATATATATATATATAATGCATTATATATATATATGCATTATATATATATGCATATATATATAATGCATTATATATATATATATATATATATATATATATATATATATATATATATATATATATATATATATATATATATATATAAAATGCATTATATCTACATTGAATTATCTTCAAATTGATTTCATTTCTGCCATTAATTCTTCTAAACTTAATCCTGTAGATTCAAGAATAGTTTGTTCTTCTTCCGAATTGTTTCCATATGTGGGCGTTGATACACATGTATATGCATGTCGCACACCTAAAGCTGATGATACACATGTTTTTTCATCTGAGTGACCACTATATTCATCGAGCAAGGATATTCCTAGCAAGAAAAATAATATTTAGTTAAAAGTATTATGTGAAAATATAAATAAGGTATTTCAAATAGAGATTGTAACTATTTGCTTATATATACCCCATTCATTATCATAAAAATCTATAGATGTAAAACAGAATATCATTCTATTTCAATTCATATTAAAAAGATTATACCTATATGTTCGATCTTCCCGTTTCACATCTGCTCCCATTGACAAGGAACGAGGTTAAATAGCACATTGACACATCCCAGTCAGAAATGATTAGTTGATTCGACGTCGAATCAATGTCGAAAACCGAATGTCGAATCAATGTCGTAATTCTGGTCGATTCGACGTCGAAAGCGTATAAAATATCAACGACTATTCAACTATTATTTCGACGTCGTTTCAACGTCGAAGTAAGGTCGAAATTTGATTGAAATAATATATTTTATTTTATACTTTTTAAGGTAAAAAATACTAAAAAATGAGGAGTGCCAACAATCTTGTTTTTCATCATTTCAATTTATTAAGCAGTAAAAACTTACTTATATTATTACCATTGCATACACATTTGTGTTTCACATTGTGTTTTATTGCACTGAAATATTATACTATTTATAGATCAAAAATAAAATAGTACATTTCTCATATTATATATATATATATATATATATATTATATATATATATATATATATATATATATATATAGTGACAAAATAAAATTCCAATTGCACATACATTTCGGGCTTGACTCCTGAATTCATTCGCAAGAAAAACATACGCAAATTCCGTTCTTACGAAAAACTCTACAAGTTAATTGGTTAAAACCATAGAGCCAATCAATAACTTTTGCAATGGAGCAGAATTTGCGCATGTTTCTCTTGCGAATGAATTCAGCCCAATATTTGTAAATAAAGTAACAAATAAAAGTCTCTTATATACTATATGCAAAGTGATTTAGGACCTCTGTAACAAACTCTGAGGAACAATAGGTCTCGTAGAAAGATCATCTTTTGTCAAGAAACCCATGTTCTCTAATGCGTCGTTTAGGAGCTACGCGACCGCACAGACAGGTCTTAGGTGACATTTATTACAATTAGTTCCTAAACGACGCATCAGAGAACACGGGTTGCTTGACAAAAGATGATCCTTTCTACGAGACCTATCGTTCCTCAGAGTTTGTTGCAGAAATCCAGAATCACTCTATATAGTGACAAAATAAAATTCCAGCTCGTGCATTTTAAAAAATTTCAATTAATGAATAATTATGCTTTAAAAAAAAAAAAAACAAGTAGAATTCGCAGAAATAATAATAATCCCGAATCAGTATAGTCTTCTTATTTTTTTGTCCTTTTTCCCATACTGCCGTCATCTTGGCGATGCTAAGGCGCTTGCTTTAGCCATAATGAAGTTGCTGCATCAATCTCTGGGATTTCAGTTTCTGGCCTTTTATCCAGAATGGAACCTAAAAATGCAATGGCTTTTATATTTTATAAGATTTCTTTAAAAAAATTTACATAAAAATATATAGACGCCAAGTCAATTACTTGCCAGCACTGCAAATCTATGCATGTTACATGAACTATATAGACTTTCAGTATTGGCAGTGAATATTGAAATGCAGTTACAAGCTCTTGCACACGGGATGCAGTAACACTTGACCTGTGTACAGGAGTCATAAAAGCTGCCATAATCTTTGAACAATATATGAGATCAATACATAAGAGATCAATAAAATATTGCATTATAGGTTTACTGCCTAATGATTTAGTACATATATTTTTACATATGTAATATATATAGGAGAACAGGCTAATAGACAATAAGCACAAAATAAAATCTTAACTAAAAATTTGTTTACTTGATAAATATGTGGAAACTAATAAAATTAAACAGCTAAAATATGAAAAAAGATTCGTTCGTAACAAAAAAAGTTTGTTAGGTTATGTAGTCACAAACGCTTAACTTATAAGAAAAATATAGTACTTACCCGCTTAGTATTGTCCATTATTATGGGTAATGTACAAGCAATTACCTATTCAATTGCGGGAGCGTGAGCGACAGACCGCGGCAGTTACGTTCGTTTCAATATCCGGATCGCTGTTCTTCACGCGACGTCCTTCAACAACGCAACCACTCTCTCTCTGCACGCTCGCTACGCTTCCCCTTGTTAGCTCGCAAGGGCCTCGGATTGGCCCGTCTTTGAGTTCTCCTATTGGCTGCCGCGGGCCGGCAGCGCTGTCGATCAGGTAAGTTCGGGGGTAGATCCGACGAAGCTTAACTGATCTATCGCGATTAATCAATTACGCGATTTTTTACATGTCCATAAATTGTTTCGTACAATATTTAGACAAACAATGTCATAATATTTTTTAAGATTAAATCTAAAGCCAATTGATCGAATTTGTGTAAGTGCGCACATTAAAATAGTAATATTAATCATTTCGGACGTTGAATCAACCTTGAATCGACACTACTCCTGACATGGAGTGACCGATATTGTAAGAATATCGACTTTCTTATCGACTCAACCAGCTTGTCAACCATATCGACGTTGAATCAACCTTGAATCAAGGTTACATTTCTGACTGGGATAGCACATTGACACATGATAATATTTCATACAAAGTAACGCGCGCAACGCATCGAGATAAAGGAGAGATATATAGCGCTAGACGGACCTAGCTGAAAATTGAACGAGAAGCTTGCCGAGCTCTAATGAAAACTGTTAAAATTATAACAACATGCATTTTTCAAAATACATACCTCAATACACGCACAGTTGCATTAAATGCCACAGACACAACCTATAAAATACATAAATATTTAATATATATATACATATGTCAAAATTATAATAACATGCATTTTTCGAAATACATACCTCAAGACACGCACAGTTGCATCAAATGCCACACAGACACAACCTATAAAATACATAAATATTTAATATATATACATATATATATATATATATATATACACTGAAAGGGATTAGCAAATACCCTCTACTTACTTCTTTGCTTTATTGTTATCAATCAGAGATCACTGACACATGAAGTCTAAGCTACAACCATAAAACTTAAGAAATCATGATAACACAAACTATCACAGTCGGTAATCCCAAGTCGATAATCGCGTATCGATAAACAATACGTGTTAGTAATTTTAATGATGTGATTCCATGGTACGAAACGCATGCGCAATGCGGAATTGGCAGAACCTTCGAAAATTGATTCCACCTTTTTTTACGTTCATTCCGCCGATTTCTTTATGCAGCGGAAACGTGGAAACGTAATATGTGCGTGCCAATAATATACATTATTTTGATAGATACAATAAACGAATCTACGAAAAGGGTCTTGTGATTGGCTAGCGTCAATTGCGCTTCCGCGAATTTCGCTTCATGGGGCATTAGAATTGAAAAATACATTTCAGCAGAGCGCAATGGATGGAATATCTACGATTGAACAGACTTCGTTCTAACAATTCCGCATTGCTCATACGTTCCGTACCATGGGATCGCACCATAATGCTAAGACTCCATAGACGCGGCAATGCCGTGCGGCAGAGTGCGTTGACCAATTAACAAATTTTGATTTTGCCGAAGATTAACGCAGGCGACTTCCAGTAGCCTTCTGATTGGTCAACGCACTCTGCCGCACGGCGTTCCGCGTCTATGGATCAGCGAGATAAGGCCGATTTATGAAGGCCGTAACTGTTAATTTAAGCCGAAATTAAACCCTAAGAAATTAATTAATCACAATTGATTATTCTTCTCACATTGATCTGTCATTGGTCAATTTCTTAGGGTTTATGGCTTAAACCAACGGTTGCGGCCTTTATGAATCTACCTTTAAAAACAAAAAACGATCTATTAACGCTACGCGCGAGTCCGCTCGGCCTCGAGTCGGCCATTAATTTCTGCCATTGTTGCTGATGTTACTGCTGCTACTGCTGTTACTGCTGTTACGGTTATCACCGTCGTTATTATATAATCACCGTTGTATGGAGGAGAAATTCAACGACCTCAGCATGAATGTAAGTATACATTTAATTTAATTAATCAAAATCTCGGATACTCGCAACTCGTCGCGTCGCGTAAAAGAGACACGGCGGTCTCGTTCTGCGTGTACTTGGCACGATACAATAGTTGCTTTCCATTTACACTCAAGTGATATGAGTCACTCAGTTATGTGAGTATTTTATACTCAGGTAAGATATATTACCTGCTTATTTTCGTGACAAAGCTATCACAATAATACAGGTCCATAGCCTCACTTTTAATGTGAGTTTATTAGATTCATTAAAGCACATGGTCTCGATTGTGGATAAAAACTCAGTTGAATCTCACTTGCCAGCATGCAAAAAGAACGTGCATTTAACTGAGTTATGACGTTACAAGTGAAAATTATCTGAGTTTTGAGGTAAATGGAAAAAGCAACTAATACCGTGTCTCTTGACATATTTTTTATGCATCGTCATTGGCTACGTTCCAATATTCGCTGTCAATTTTGTAAGTAAAAATTAAAAGATTGCGATCTAATATACATGACGTAAAATATAGATTCAGTACTGGCAATGAATATTGAAACACAGCCATTAACGCATACATTTGGCAGCAAAAACTATTTTTTAATAATATAATGCTTTATTTTATTTTTTAGGACGAAGACATGACCAATCAGGATGCGGAGATAGCTCAATTAAGAGCGGAGAACGAGGAACTGAAAAAACAACTTGCTGCCGCCATACCGCCACAGCCGGTACCGGCCTCAACCTTGAACACGGCCCCGGCCCTGGGCCCGGCCCCGGTCCCGGGCACAGCCCTGGCTCCAGTCCCGGGCACAGCCCCGGCCCCGGTTCCGGGCACAGCCCCGGCCCCGGTTCCGGGCACATGCCTGGCCCCGATCCCGGGCACAGCCCCGGCCCCGATCCCGGGCACAACCCCGGCCCCGATCCCGGGCACAGCCCCGGCCCCGATCCCGGGCACAGCCCCAGCACCAACTTCAGTGCAAAAACGTAAGTACAAAAAAATTAATTTATTGTATCAAATGGTATTTTGAAATAAATAAATAAATTTCTGTTTGTTACAGCAAAAAGATGGCAACGAGCGGGCCGAAACCGAAGAGAAAGAGGAAGAGGAGGAAGAGGAGGAAGGGGAAGAGGAGGAAGGGCAATGAAGATGTACACACATACAGTGTATTTGTAACTACAGTGTATGTGTGTACATCTTCAATCAAGAGACGAGTGTTAATTACAGTATTGCGATCTTTCCTTTTCTTTTTTTTCTTTAATTTTCTTTATTAATAATTTTTTTTTAAATTTTTGTTTGCACTGGTACGCCGGCATGATGCCGCACAATTGACGTCGAAACAAAATCGCAAAAATACTTTCACGCATGTGTTTAATATAGAAAACAAGTTTCTTATATTTATTGAATATGATTTTTACGCTCTTGAGAAGATTTCATTTGATTTCAATGATCGTATAATACTGTAATTAAGTCTGTTAATGCTATACGACAAAGTTCCGGGAATAATTTTAATTTTAATGCGATTTATAGAATGAAAGAACTTGTCAAGTACAACATAATATATGTTTAAAGAAAGGAATAATTACGTTGGTACGTTTATTTAAATGATACGTTTTGAAAAATTAGTGTTTTTTATATATACATATATAAACTTTGATTATAAAATAGGAACTACTATATATATGTATATAAATAATACAGTATAGTGACTCCAAACAGAAAAAGAATAAAACTTAATACTTGGTTTCTTGGTTTCTTTCTTTTATTCCGCCCGATGGTAACTTTCGCCTCCTTTCGTATCACATAGGATCGCAAAGCATTGTAGCAATTCCTATATACGTAAGACATAATATTAGTCTAAAAGAACCAGGAGGTGGTAGATTAGACATAACTGTTGGACCAAAACAAACTATTGGTAGGACAGTAAGTTATCTTTTTTAAGGATATCTTTATATACGGATATGACATACATTAATTGTAAGTTATCATCATTACAATTATTATTACTAATTGTTAATGTTATAATTGTAGGTTGAAAATGTGACTTTAGAAATTCCAATGCCAAAGATAGTTTTGAATTGCACTTTAACTCCAAACCAAGGAAAATATTCGTTTGATCCTGTAAGCAAGATATTGCTATGGGATATTGGAAGAATCGACGTTTCAAAGTTGCCAAATCTAAGAGGATCGGTAGGATAATTATAAAAGCTACTAGAAAATCGTATATCTATAAATAATGATTGTGTATTACAAGATTTTGTATTTCAGATTACAGTACAAAATTCAACGGCTGTTACTGAATCAAATCCTGCCATTAATGTACGTACGATAATGCCACATCTTAGTACAATAAATCTTAATAAATCTTTATCAAATGAGATTGACAATTTGATACCTTGTTTTCAGGTGCATTTTACGATCAATCAATTAGCGGTATCCGGACTGAAGGTGAATCGGCTAGATATGTATGGTGAAAAGTACAAGCCGTTCAAAGGTGTCAAATATATCACTAAAGCTGGCAAATTTCAAATAAGAATGTAAATATGCTAAAATTATAAATTATTCTTTTTACGTTATAGTAGATTATGTAATATGTATTCTATTACATTGTTATATCAGTAAATTAAACGTGGTGAATTTACATGACATTAAAAGTATAGCTTACAGCTTAGTTTATCACTTAATTTACTATGTAAAAGATAATGTACATTAATACAGAATCATGTTGAATAAACGATTTAAATTAATTGAGAAATTGAGAAACAAACATCTGTTCTATACCATATATGCTACGAGATCGTGAGGAAGGATAATTTAAGTTTTATAATATAATTTAAACAGTTTTAATAATAATTTACTATAAGAAAATTAAAAAATTCAATAAAAGAAGAATAAAGCATATATAATACTAGGGCCATATCGAGAATCCTTTATATTGACGATTGACATAATAACTTTTTTGCCTCCAAATCTTCCCACGTTGGATGAGTAGCATATGTGTACAATCGCTCCATATTTGTAGCGTATATCGTGTGATTGCTAACAAGATTTTTATAAATCTATTTGGGAAAATAAAATCAGTTAAAATATATGATCTCGACATGTGAAACGTGATGAGCAGAGGAACAGACTTTTTTTTATCATTACCTTTAATGCATACTGCAAATCAGCCGTGCTTACTGGTTTTAACGGTAGACGAGTGGTTTGCGTGGAACAAGCGTATGAAAAAGCAGTAGCTTGTTCGGCTTCTTCAAAGCTTGATTTTGACGCAGGTATTTGGCCATAAGGTTCTATTACTTCTGTCGGCCTGTATTTTAAAATGGATCCAATATTAAACAAGTATATAACATCAAAATTAGCGCTTGTTGCAACTTACCCGGAATTGAATGGATTTATGTACATGGAGTTTCTTTTCCACGAGCTAGGTACTGGTTCTCCTATATTATAAATAAAAGAGCCCTCTCGAACAGCGTATCCTTTTCTACGTGTGAAAATTGCGGTAAGTATATTTTTCAAGAAAATTTGCGTTGCCGCTATAACAATATGCGCGGTATTCTCTTCAGCTCCGTCCATATTATTTTCCCATGCCGCGAGCATTAATCGAGCTAATACAAAAGTGCGATCTGGCAATACGAGTTCTTGGGCACTAGAGCGATTAGCGCCTATAGGTTCGTCTCCGACCGGCGATGAAGCTTGACCTAATACCTCTACATACATGTCCGCTGGCTGTTATAAAGAAACAACATACAAATGATTATATTTATATGTATCAAGAGATTGACGTTGCGATATTATAATATATAACACACATCTACAAACCTCAAAGTTTGATTTATCAGTCTTGTATTTGCGTTTCAGCCTTAGTCTTCTCTCTTTTGTAACTTTATCCCTATCTACCTTGGTTGGCGTTACGGAGGCTAATCCGCGAACTTTATTAAAGAGACACAGCAGGAACTCGTTATGCAAGTGAACTTGATCATCTGTCATGAGATTACGAGCCTCACAATCAAATTCTTCTTTTGTAGTCTGAAACAATAATTGTATACGTATAATATGCGAGATATACATTTGACAATATCTGACAAAGCTAATTGCAAAATTATACCTTCATTTGGAACCACAGCTTCATCTTCTCGAAATATCTATTAAGAATACAGTTTTATAGGTTAAGTGTGTCCTTCATATATTAACATTCCATGTATACACGTCTCGTTCTTTATAAAGAAATTTTGTAATAGGAATGCAAACTTCACCTTCTCAAGCAGATTAAACAACACAAGTGCCACTGACAGTCCAAAAGTTGTTAGAGATATGCCTAATAAAATCGGCAATACCGACTGTCTGTTCACACTTGTTGATATCCACTTCATTTTTCTATGAATTTAACCACAATGATGTATCTTGATGTATAATCTCTGCAACAAAATATAAAAACATTGAAAACATACATGTATTATTTATATAATTAATAATTTATACATATTTACATACTAATTTACATAATTAAAAAATATATATTTCGCATTTTTTTTCATACGTACTTTTTATTAATACGTAAAAAGGTATTGATCGAAAGAAACAGAAATTTTCTCAGCAGTAACATGTGATTATCTTACGTTTTCGGCGTAAAATTTAATCTTCGTCAGAAGATATATATTTACGTCAAACCGCATAAAGGAGCTTTCCAGCAAGTGACACAAGCCGACACAAACGTTCGTTCTATCTTTCTTTTTTGACAATGAGTAACAAAGATAAAATGATACCTGTGTCGACTTGTGTCGCTTGCTGGAAAGCTCCCATAAGTGAATCTCGCGTTTTATGTAAAATTTGTAAGAACCCGGTAATCTAACCTATACTACGTTTACGCGAGCGTTACTTAATTCTGTAGTAACTTTACGAACAATACGATAATTCCTCCGCATAAACGGGAGATTTTATAGTAACTACGATGATATCGTTCGTATAAGTTACTACAGAAGTAATATTCACGTAAACGTAAACTATTATAATTCCTGTCACATGCACTTAGTCGCGTAAAAAAGTCACGGTGCGGTCTCGCTTCGCGTTGTATAACAATAGGATAATTATATGTAAATATGAAAAAATTACCTTAAATCAGAAAAAATATTAATTGTCGCGTCGCGTGTATAAAGAGTCACGGTCGGTCTCGCTCCGCGCGTACGCGTACTTGACGTGGGACACTACCGTGTTAGGTTAGGTTAACTGTGACAGCGCGCTGTCCGCACTGTCCGCGCTGTCTGCACTGCACTGCACTGCGATACTAACGCTGCTGGCCGCCAGTGTCGAAAAAGTGAAAGTGACGTTTTCTCTGATCACGTGATATATAACAATCGGCGTTAGGAGGAGAAGAAGTATCTTAATATAAAATTTCCACATTTCGACTTTTGCTCGCAATATCTCCGCTCGTAGGGCACGTAGCGGAAAAATGAAAAGAACGGACCCCCCCCAAATCGACCCCAAGCTATCGATCAAGCCTATTTAGAACTTGATCCGTTCACTCGTTATCGAGATCTCAACATCTCGAGTACTTGCAAATCGTCGCGTCGCGTAAAAGAGTCACGGTTGGTCTCGCTCCGCGTGTACTTGGCGCGAGACACTACCGTGTCTCTTAGTGCTATCTCCAATACAGATTCGCTTAACTTGTCTATAGATTCCATTAAATTTTCTGCAATTTGCATGACCATCGTCCCCATTTTGCCACGGAGTTGTCTTTGCTGACGGTGCGGTAATGCATCCACAGAAATACATAAAGACGCACGTCAAGCAAAGTGCACTTCTTGGCAATTGTCAACGCAATCTTTGAAACAGCCAAAGGTTCACTGGAACGTTGAAGATGTAACCCCGAGATATCGTTAATTGAGATTTTAAAGACATACAGCAGAAAGCTATAGAAAGAGCGAAATAATTCTCAGCATTAATGCGTTTTCACATTTCGTATTTCTAGTCCGCTATCTACCACATTCAACAAATAAAACTAGAAAAATTAAATGACGCGAATTGAAGTTGTAAGGGCTGTTGTACCGAAGGATGATCAGATCGATTACCGCATACTTGCCCGCATAGGCCGTGTATTACATTACATTGTTAAAATACATTATATTCCGTTATTTTATCATTTTTATCATCATTTTAGCGGACGTTATGTGTAATCTTTTCGCTTTTTTTAAATGAGGGAGAAACCAAAATAACATTTGTTACAATAATATCTTTTAATCTATTTTGTTCTTGTCATATTATTTCATCAATCTCACAATCATGTAACAAAAAAAATCGTGAAGTATATAATTAAGGGCGTCCACAGCATTTTTTCCAGGGGGGAGGGCATAATTCAAAATGTTCCCGACTAGAAATTTAACCCATGGTCCTGATCAGGTTAACCTCATTTGCTGATCAGGTCCCGATGAGGTAATACTATCGGGTCCTAATAAGTCATGTAACGCAGTACATGTATCAGGACCTTATCAGGATTCCTAGCAAGGTCCTGATAAGGTACCTTATCAGGACCTTATCAGGACCTTCCCTTATAAAAATTTTTAAAAAATTATTTATTTTGAAATTTTATTACTATTTTTTAACTAAATTTGTTTCTTAAGTTGCAGTCTATAATTAATTATAAATATTTTCTCGTATTTAAAAACACATAAAAACGAACTTACCTTGGTGGGATTCGAACTCGGGACCTCTGGATCGTGAGCCAACTGCCTTACGTGGTAGACCACTTCTTAATTTGATATAAGTGTTATATATAATCTACATATGTCATAACCAGCGCAAATATATAATTTTTCAAAAATTATCTTAAGAAACAAATTCAGTTTAAAAAGAGTAACAAATTTCTAACTTTCTACACGGGAATTGAAATATAAAAATATAATTTAAAAATAAGAATTTTTATATATTCTGTTTACACACACGCGTGTGCACACACGTACACACATCAATTTGTGTATGTGTGTGTGTAAAAAGGATATATAAAAATTCTTTTTATCTCTTTATATTTTAATATGTCTTTTATAACTTTTACTATACATTATTTATATTTATTTGTGCATATTATTTTTATAAGTTTTATATTATTATTTTTATAGTTGACACACACACACACACAAAATTTTTGATGTGTGTACGCGTGCGTGCCCGCGTAAGTACGTTCTTGAGTGTGTGCATGCGTGCTGTGAATGTAAGGTTAACTAAATGATCCTCGTTAAAACCTAAGGTAAACCACAATAGGTAAAGTAAGTAAGAATCCCGACAGGGACCTGATCAACATAACCTTATTAGGAAAAGTAAGTAAGAATCCCGACAAGGGCCCGATCAACATAACCTTATTAAATAATACACTAGGTTGGTACATAAAAGTCCTAATGTGGATTTAATCAGTACAACCTTACAAAGGTCTTCCTTATTTAGTTCTTGTCAGGACATTGTAAGGTGTAACCTGATGAGGATTACCCGTCACTCACCTTATTAGGTCCTTATACAAATCAGGTATACCTTATCAAAATTTCTAGTCGGGTTATTTTAGATTTAGAATACTTATAATTTAAAACTTATACACCTTTTAATAGTAAAAGCTTTTTTTATTAGCTCGATTTATTGCAAAATCTCACTTGTCAGAAAGCAAAGGCAGGCGTTGATTAAGGATCCTGAGCTCTTTCCAACATTTTGTAAGATTGTGACGTCAAAGAAACAACACATTGAGATTCGTGCGTGCCATTTCCAAATAAAAAGTTATTTGCATAAAATAACACTTTAGATCACTTCAGCCACTTCAAAAATAGTCCAAAGTCTATCCCTTTCCTTTGACAGTTAATAATATATTCTAATTCGTATGAGTACGTACAGATTCATATATGATTAGATCTAATCAAGCCTGACTGTATATGAATTCATGTATGACAATATATATCGAGATCTCAAAATCTCGAGATACTTGCAACTGCGTTGCCTCGCGTATATAGAGTCACCCCTCCATATATACATACCTCATTGTTTATTGAAGCTTTTCCAAATATATTTTTGTTATACATTTTATTGTATTTTCAAATAAACGTAATAAATTAAATATATTCTCACAAATATTTATGATAATAATAAGCATGTTAAATAATTATATTTACTACATTATAAAATAGAAAATTATCGAATATAATGGGTTTTTATTATATATAATAAAGTATTATATTATTATATTATTATAAAAATCATTTTATTCACCATATTTGTTTAACAGTATTCGGTCGTTCACATATATAATCACTGACTTTCAGAACGTGACAGATTGACTTAATATCCTTAAGTTTAAATAACATAAAATCTCCACTTTCTTTTACAGGAATTATGTGTTTAACTTTTGAATTTGTTTCCAAATGATAAAACATTTTGAGATTCTCGACAGTAAAGCAGTTAAGAATAAAATATAAGTCATTATGAATTTCAAAGAAATATCGAATTGATCCGTAATAAACGGATTACAATGCGTGACTCATATATGAATAGATGTGATAATATCATAATGGTCATATATGAATAGATATGACCGTCTATATGACTTTGTATGAGCATGCATGGTCAGACCTGGCCAATTTTTGGATCTGATCATATAAACAATAATATATGATCATATATAATTAGTCAAAATTATTTTTTCTCGGGTAAACAGCCATAAAACAAATGTAATACGATGCAGGCTTATGCGCAGGCGCATGACTAGCTTCGTATTACACTTATTTTATGGCGGTTTATTAACTGTCAAGGGAAAGGAATAAACCTAACCTAACCTCGTATTATTTTTGAAGTGTGCCAAAGTGATCTAAAGTGTTATTTTATGTCAAGTTCTCAATTCTTTAATAGCAGGTAAAATGAATTAAATTTAAACAAAGCAGGCATTAAAAAACTAAAATTCTATCAAAATAAAAAAATGTATTATGGATTAGAGTCCCATACAGCACAAAATCTTTTCAAAAAATATTTCTAAATATTTTTATAAAAATATTGCGAAAAACATTTTAAAATGGTTTAAAAACCTTTTGTGGTAACGTTTTTAAGAATATTTTAAGAATTTTTTAAAAATATTTTTTAAAATGTTTTTTTATTAGCCAGGCAAAATTTTCTTAAATATTTAAAATATATTTTTGAAATATTAATTTAAATCTACATATTTATTGTATCATAATCTTGTTTTAAAATATTTAAAAAATATTTTTATTTTTTATTGGTTTTATAATTTTTTTTCAAATATTTTTAAAAATATTTTTTGAATTTATTAAGAAAAATACATGGTAGCACATCTTCCGTGCTAGTTCGCAACAACGCCGCTAGGTGGCGCATAATGATAAGACTAACTCGCAAGTAAATTTCAGTTGGGATCTAATACAAGCAGGTCTCCGGCGAAGCAAAATCATGACATTGGCGCAGGCCCAATGACAGGGGGAGGGTCAGCCGGGGTATTTACCCCGGGGCCCGGGTGTTCCAGGGGCCCGGAGCCCGGAGGGATTTAGTCATCTCAGCGATAACTTGTCATAAAAAATAAAAAATTAGCGGGAAAGTAACAAAGAGATCGACTTGGAATTGGTGTCGATAAAAAAGTTCTTTACCGACGAACGTATGTATGTAATTCTTGTATCGGCCTCAAAGAGAAATGCGTGTTTTTGGGTATACATGGGATGGCGTTTCTGTTGTATATCATCTGGATACGAAAATATATCGATGAGTTAAGAGTTTAAATTGTCTCGTTTGAGAAGTTTTCAATCTTCATTTCTAATTTATTGTGTTTATATTCTGCAACACGTCGCATACGTAGGACGTACGTGTCTGCGTTGATAATTGATCAGTAGTTTCTTATTTCGGTAAGCAAATAATTATGACATTGATATATTCGAGAGAGAAGATTTATCTTTCAATGGTTTTTATTTAATTTTTGTTTGTCTATTGTCTATGACATCAAGGAGACGCGGAAAGTAATATACTGAGAGGTTAGTTCATTTGTTTACATGCAACTTGAATCGAGCTGCATTGTCGTCCGTCGTCGAAATTTTAAGACGTTTTCGTAGTATACGGATCGTACGCATACTATATTTTTTGTCATAGGAACAGGTCACAGGTCACATAAACTCCTGTTGTTTGTATTGTAATAAAGGACGTATTTCATATATGTTCAGAATAATAATCGGTTGTACACTGAAGAAAAGCAGAAAAAAAAAATGGGCACAGTAACAACTGTGCCGCAAGCAACACGTAGAACTACGTCAACTGTCACTATTTCATCTTAAAGTATTCGTGATCAAGGGAGGCCAAGGCCCACACAGGGCTGTAACGCCGAGTTCATCATCAGTGACAGTTGACGTAGTTCTACGTTGTTTGTATTACATTTAGCTTACATCGAGAGCTTTAGCAACAACGTAGAACTACGTCAACTGTCACTGATGATGAACTCGGCGTTACAGCCCTGTGTGGGCCTTGGCCTCCCTTGATCACGAATACTTTAAGATGAAATAGTGACAGTTGACGTAGTTCTACGTGTTGCTTGCGGCACAGTTGTTACTGTGCCCATTTTTTTTTATCTTATAAACCATGCTTATTATTTTGTAGATTCTTTTCAGTAGTCTTATCGCTGATTTCTATTTGGATTTTTTTAAAAATTTTCTTTAAAAAATTAAGTTATACGTACTGTTCTATCGCAAAATTCAATGCAGCGTTTACTAACAGGAATTTAGCTAAACTTTCAAACTCTACTATATCGAAACGGTAACTAATAGAGAGTTCAGTCGAAATTTTTTATAAAAGGGACTCCTTAAGCTTTAAAATGAGATGTCATTTATTAATCTACGATTAATAGTTTCGAAGATCTAAACGTTCAAAGTGTGACATGTTTTCGTTGCATTTACAAGAAATTTAGCTAAACTTTCTAACGCTACTATATCTAAACGGAAAGAAATAGAGAGTTCGGGCTGGATTTATCATAAATGGGACTTCTTAAGCTTTAAAATAAGATGTCAATGATTACTCTACGATTATTAGTTGCGAAGATCTAAACGTTCAAAGTGTGACATATTTTCGTTACATCGTTAAGAAATTTAGCTAAACTTTAAAACTCTACTATAACGAAACGGAAAGAAATAGAGAGTTCGGTCTGGATTTTTCATAAATAGGACTTCTTAAGCTTTAAAATGAGATGTCAATGATTACTCTACGATTATTAATTGCGAAGATCTAAACGTTCAAAGTGTGACATATTTTCGTTACATCTACAATAAATTTAGCTAAACTTTCTAACGCTACTATATCTGAACGGAAAGAAATAGAGAGTTCGGGCTGGATTTATCATAAATGGGACTTCTTAAGCTTTAAAATGAGATGTCAATGATTGCTCTACGATTATTAGTTGCGAAGATCTAAACGTTCAAAGTGTGACATATTTTCGTTACATCGTTACATCCGTGGATACCCCCCATACCGCGGAGAAAGACGTAGTTCTACGTCAAAAAAGTTTTTACAATTTATATGTAAATATAAACAAATACCTCATATTCCCTTCCATTTTGGGTTTTTTATTTAAAAGAGACACTAATTATTTATTATATTAATATAATGTTACTACATAAATTATATTGATTTAAGCTGTTTATTTTTAAAACAATAGACTATTTATATTTTGATTTATTCATTAACAGATATATTTTTAAATTTGTAGAAAATTTGTTTATTTGCATTATAACTGTGGGTAAAATTGCAACTTCAAAGTAATAAAATAGTTTATAAAATATATAAATATCAGTACAATTAATTTTTTTTTAATTCCTTTTAGGTTCCACCGATTCCCGATTCCACCAATCAGTATTGACGTCCTTTTACTAACAACTTCATTCAGATTTCAATAATTTTCGTCACATTTATTAATAATTTATGAATAAAGACTGATGATATATGGGTATTTTAAAATGGATTATAAACATAAATCTGGATCTCAAAAAAGAAAAGAAAAACAAGCCAGGAATGCTAAAAAGGGACAGAAATCACTAACTTCTTTGGGATTTATATCAAATGATAAACACGAAGACCAACACGTGCGGAAAGAAATTGATTGTGAAGAAACAAATAATTTAAACAATAACGATAAACATGATAAACATATGGATCAACAAGTTCAAAAGGAAACTGATTTAGGAGACAGAAGTAATTCGAATAACTTTATTGCAGAAGCCGCAGAAGTGGAGATTGAAAATTTACCAATATGCGAAAAAAATGATTGTGAAGTTAATTCCATAAATAATACCGTAAATAAAATTGATATTGGTAAAATAAACTCGATTCAAATGTCCGGGGCCCAAATAGAAGATGCAGTTCTTCACGGTCCTGAATTAAATCCTCAACAATTTCCTAAAGATATTAATGGTAATCACTTTCCAACAAAAATTTTCGAGGCTTCTTTAGCGAATGGTGAAAAAGTAAAGAGGGATTGGCTTGTTTGGAGCAAAACCAAGAATGCTTTATTTTGTTTTCCGTGTCGGCTTTTTAGTAAACTTCCCGATAATCAGCGATCTGTGCTAGCAACATGTTCCGGTTATTCAAATGAAAAACTGTGAAAAAAGCTGTACGAAAAAATACCAAATCACGAGAATTCTTACAGTCATAAGGCGTGTTATGTTGATTGGCGGCAATTTGAGTTAAGAATTCATAAGCATATGTCGGTTGATTTACAACTTGTAGAGAGTATTAAAAATGAAGCCAAAACATGGATAGCAATCCTGCGAAGAATTCTGGACGTGGTATTATATCTTGGAGAGAGAGGATTGGCTTTTAGGGGCAGCAATGAATTAATCGGCGATCCAAAAAATGGCGAACTTCTTAGGTTCTCTAGACTTGATTAGCCATTACGATACAATAATGCATGATCACTTGGAAAAAGTAAAAGAATCTCAGAAAATTCATAAACGCCTACAAGTTCATTATTTGTCTCCAGAATCACAAAATGAATTTATTGATTATTGTGCAAACCACGTTCGTCAGATAATCTTAGAAGAAAGAGAAAGAGCCAAATATTATTCGATCATCGTCGACGCAACACTAGATTCGGCACATATAGAACAAACGGTTTTCATTTTACGATATGTTTTATTGAATGAGAACTCGCATCGATATGAAATTCAAGAACGTTTTTTAGAGTTTGCCGACTGTAACAAAAAAACTGGAAAAGCAATTGCAGAGCTCATTCAAGACACACTGAGAAAACACCAAATTCCTCTTGCAGACTGTCGTGGACAAGGATATAACAATGGGAGTAACATGAGTGGACAATACAAAGGAGCGCAACGAGAAATTCTGAACAACAACCCATTTGCTATTTTGGATATAGTTCCAAATGACCCCTGCTCCCGATCGACTTAAAACTTTACAGATAAGTTGTTTTCGATGTGAAAAATGAATTCCGCGTGGTCCCAACTTCGGGAAATAAAAAAAAAATTTTTTTAATAATAACATTTATCGACTAAAATCGATTCTATAAACCAATCCTGACCCAAGGCCCGCTTGGGACGTTGGCTTTAACGAGTTGAACACTTTGTAAAGCGCGTCATCTAACCCAACCCGACCTAGGTCCGCTTGGGACGTTGGCTTTAACGAGTTGAACACTTTGTAAAGCGCGTCATCTAACCCAACCCGACCTAGGCCCGCCTCGAGGCGGTATCCTGACCTAGGCCTGCTTGGGACCTTGGCTTTAACAAGTTGAACACTTTGTAAAGCGCGTCATCTAACCCAACCCGACCTAGGCCCGCCTCGAGGCGGTATCCTGACCCATCCAACATAAAGTCGCCATATTGATTTACATAAGATGCTCATTGGTTCATTTATCACCTTTATCACATTATCACATTTATCACCGTATGTTGAAAATTATGCATAATAACCGGTAATTATGTATAATTATCGAATTTATCACTTTTACAGTAACATATATATCATATAGAATCGATTTTAGTCGATAAATGTTATTATTAAAAAAAAAAATTTTTTTTCCCCCCGAAGTTGGGACCACGCGGAATTCATTTTTCACATCGAAAACAACTTATCTGTAAAGTTTTAAGTCGATCGGGAGCAGGGGTCATTCGGAACTACACCCGCTATTTTTTCACCTTGCGGTTGTCACACTTTAAATTTATGTGGCGTTCAAGCGGCTGAGTGCTGCCCACAAGTTCTAACATTTTTTGGAGTTGTACAAAAGTTATTTAATATATTTAGTTCTAGCCCTCAAAGATGGGAAATTTTACAAAAGAAGATAGGCTGTTCATTACACAGTTTATCTCAAACTCGTTGGTCTGCTCGGGTAGAGTGTGTAAAACCTTTTGCAGCTCACATTCCTGGAATTACTGAAGCTATTATTGAAATTGAGACGCTAAATCTTACTCCTGAAACTAGGTTCGATATTAAAGGCATAAAAACATACATGGAGTCCTTTGAATGCACGTTTTTAGCCTCGATTTGGCTGAAAGTTTTAACTACAATAAACTATCGAAATACTATCTTACAGGCTAGAGATTCTACATTAGATGTAGAAGTAAATAATATAAAAAGTCTACTTAAAGATCTACAAGCATTGAGAAATCAATGGACATCGATTTTGGCAGAATGTAAGTTAGTTGCTGCTAACACTGGAATTTCAGTCACATTCGAGGAAAAAAGACGTAAAATAAGGAAACGACAGTTTGATGAATCTATCGACCAAGAATCAGATTCAGATCCAGAGACTCATTTTAAACAGACTGTTTTTTATGTAATAATAGATTGCTTGATCGGAAATTTGACTAGACGATTTGAAGCTATAAACGAATTGAACAACAGATTTAGTATATTTTGGAAATATCGGTCACTAGATAAGGACGAACTAAAAATTCAAGCAGAATCATTTTGTCAACATTATAATGCCGATGTATCTATTGAATTAATAGAGGAAATTGCACACCTTAAAACTATTCACGATACTAATATTGACGCTCATTCTCTTTCACCATTTCAGCTATTGAATAAACTTCAAGAGTTGAATATTGAAGTGCTTTTTCCAAACATATGCATCGCGTTGAGAATTTACCGCACTATTCCAGTTACCGTTGCCGAAGCTGAACGTTCTTTTAGCCTTCTTGCACGAATAAAAAATTTTCTCCGATCTACAATGGGTCAAAATCGCCTAACACATTTAGGCACATTAGCGCTAGAACCGTTGTTATCGCGTAAACTTAATTTTGATTCCATTATTTCTATATTTGCAAAACGAAAAGCACGCAAAGCTTTGTTAAACAAATTTGATTAATTTAGACTTAAGTAAATTATACCTAGTCTTGTTAAGTTTACCATTGTTTAATTCATGCGTTCAAATTTAAAATAAATATTATTTTATAAATATATATATTTATATAAATATATATTTAAATTAAAATAAATATAAAATAAATTAACCTCACGCTTGGCTTTTATTGTCTTTGTTTAGTTTTTAGCTTATTAAAATAAATACTCAGGGGGCCCGTTGGCAAAAACTACCCTGGGGCCCGATGTGACCTCTCGACGGCCCTGCATTGGCGACACATATCTTCGCCAGCAATACAACGCAAGGCTTACGACCCAACACCACTGCGATGCTATAAATATACAAAATATTTTCCAAAGTAAGATGTAAAGATGTATATTTTTCAAATATTAAAAAAATCTTTCAAACGTGAAACAATTATTGCTGATTGGGTCAAACATATTTTATTTTTCGAAGCAATATTTCTAAAATATTTTACAAATATTATTGAATATATTTATTTGCAATCTTTTAAAAATATTTTTGAAAATATTTTTCTGACATAATCTTGCAAACATAGAAACATTCTAAAAATATTTTTGTAAATTATTCTAATCTTCCTAAAAAATATTTTAAAAATATTTTAAAAATATTTTGTGCTGTATGGGGTAGAGATCGACAAGGTTAGCACAACTTTGCTCTT
Source organism: Temnothorax unifasciatus (assembly GCA_030770225.1). Lineage (NCBI taxonomy): Eukaryota > Metazoa > Arthropoda > Insecta > Hymenoptera > Formicidae > Temnothorax > Temnothorax unifasciatus. Next base: position 59,571 of record JASTWK010000699.1, on the reverse strand, counting down.
CCTTTATTCAAAGGGAGAGCAAATGTTTAATTTTTTGTTGATTCCAGAGAGGAAGACAAATACCCCGTCTTGTCCGCTGCTGTAGATATATATAATAACGCTTATATATATATATATATATATATATATATATATATATATATATATATATATATATATATATATATATATATATATATAACAATATATTACAAGATGCACTGAACTTTTTTCATTATCTGTTTTCTCCTCCTACAATTCGCCAGAAGGAACATCTTCTTCTCTGTTCTCCTCTCCTCTCCTCTCTCTCTCTCTCTCTCTCTCTCTCTCTCTCTCTCTCTCTCTCTCTCTCTCTCTCTCTCCTCCCTTTTTTCCTCTTTTCCTCTCTTTTTCCGGCATTCTTTTCTATACTATATTCGTAGAATAAAACTTGTTTGTAATTCTCTGCTTATATTATCGGAATCTAATGTGTACCTACACTGACAATCAGTAAAAATAAATTCAGTTATCTTTAATAGATTTCAAGTTATCTTAAAAAAGGCTTATTCCCGCACATCCTCTACTTATTCAAAGGATGGCGATATGGGATATTGTCATTTTTATGAAAGGAATTTATCAGGAAATTTTCAGAAAGACGATTATTGGGGAGTTTATAATTAAATTAATTAAGCAGATGCAGACGCAACATTATTTTGCACTCTGAATAAAAAGCAATCCATCAAAATCGTCTTGTTATGTATATACCGTAAATTAAGAAAGTACCTATAAGTAAACGTCAGAGAAATTTACAATTATACTAAATCTCTTAAAAAAGAAAAATATATACGCCAAATACATAAAAACATATGTATTAAGTAAAAACTTAGCAGTTTAAAAATAGATATGAAATCAGTTAATTAGCCAAGTACTATTAACAATAAGACAAATGTTTCTGCGATAGAGGTGCACGAAGTGTGAGAAGAGAAAAATAAGCCTCAGCCAAATGTAAATTTCTTCCTAAATGTACAGAAAATTTTGTTTTATTCATTAAAATTATTTTGTTAATAACTTTTTAATATAGAACAAATGATGGCTGAAACCTTTTGAAGATTATTCAGGAGGGTGACCTCTATAATATATGTCAAGGTCAAGGAACTGAGTCATAGGAGGTGAGTCCATTATATTTCATATCTAGTTTTTTGAGCTGTTAGGTTTCTATTTAATGATGCATACACATTTAGATATTTTTTAAGAACTTTTTTAAAGTTTTTTTTTAGTAATCTTATTGCTTTTCGTAAATTTAAAAAAATTACAATAATATACAATTTTGCAAAAACAGTTTTCTTAGAATTTTACTGCTTTTTGTAGAAATTATATATATTTAGGTACAAATTTTATTATATTACACTGAGAAACGAAAAAGTCGAAGGACGAGAAAGACGACGATGGAGACAAGGGACAAGAGAGATGGGAGATTGGTGACGAAGAGTAAGAGACATGAGAAACAAGAGAAGTGAGAAAAACGAGAAACTAGGAAAATGAGAAATGGGAGAAATGATGAAAACGAGAGCCAAGGGAGACGAGAGACGAAAGAGACGAGAGAAACAAGAGAAAAAAGACTTGAGAAATGAAAAAAACGAGAAACTGGAGAGACCAGAAGAAACGAAAAAGATGAGAAACGAGAGAAACGGGAGACAAAAAGAACGAGGTACGAGAAAGATGAGGGCCAATCTATAAATAGTCAATTTGTTAATATTAAAGATGCATAGCATTCGGTGCAGTTACTACTGTATTACTTCTAATATGACTTGGTAGATAGTTTTCTTATATGATGTTGATGCAAATTTTTTGACTGTAATTATTACGTTTAAGTTTGATACAGTTAATTCATCAATCTCAAAATCTTTCTGTCAAAAGTACTTGTATCTATGTATGTAGTTGCAAAATTCTCATCGCAGTAAAATATAAAATATTTCTCTTATATATACAATGCTAATGCAAACTGTTGATTGCTATCCGTTTAAGCTTGATACAATTAAACGTGAAATCTTGCTTTATTGAAGTACTAATACAAAAGTTATCTTTTAAAAAAAGATTTAAAAAACGCGCTTTGTATTAACCAAGGAATTGGAAAAAATAATTTAAAAAATGAAAACGAGCCAAAAATGGCGGGTCAGCGGAGGGTACATCCGCGCGATGCGCAGGAAAAATAAATATATATCTCTATATATACATAAATTTAAGAGAGGAAAATATAACTTAAAGTGGAGAAAAAATTGTCTGCTAAGAAAAAAGTAAGAACAACGAGGGTTTAGGGAAAGGATCTAGAAAAAAAAGGAAAATTTATATATATGGAGTGCTAATATCGCGAACATGTTAGCAAACAATTTCGTCAGCATCAAAGAATTTCATAATAGACGGCGGGATAATTTTTTATGTTTATCTGTTATATTTGCTTATTCTGAGAGGGAAGTAGAATTTAAAATAATGCTTATTTAAATAACACTTAAATAATACTCGGTCAGTTTGCGATATACTTTACGGATGAACAACATAATGTTGCTGAAAATTTCGCGCAAATAATCCTTTTCTAAAAAGGAGATGTGAAGTTTATTATTGTCGCTTTTCCGCCATGCCGATTGGTTCTCTTGCTGCCGCTTATTTCATTTCCAGCTGTTATTGTATATTTTGACAGTTGTGTGTATCAAGGAGTTAATAGTGTAATAGCATAATGTTAAAGCTAAATAGCGCGCGCGAAGCGCGCGTCTGTAGTGTCTAGTTGTCGTAAATTTGTTGCAAATGTAACGCACTTCGTTGTATAATAAATTCATCAGCAACGTTTCGAAGTTCATTAACATTGTTTTAAACTTGGCAAGATCTCGGAATACGTTGTTAATGAGAATTTTTATCAGCAAAGCTATTATGCTTATGAATCATTCATTATTTAATTTGTGTACAGAACTTTTGGTCCATTATACTTTTTTACTCCTTCTGTAATCCGTATAATTAAACGAACAAATTTATTCTCTTTGAAACTTCCGCGAACATTTTCTCCTGACTGAACTTTTTCAATTTATTCGTCTATTGTTTCAATTAATTTCCTTGCAGAGCGAGAAATGAAGATGAGATAACAAAACTGGAAACAAATCGGATTTTGCACAGAGCATCCTATACATATAGGAGTACTAAGGTTTAAGTACAGTAACATCGCGTTTATCTCGTTAGTCTGTATCCTCTGTAAAGCGCCTATCTCTCCGCGTTATCTGTATCATATGAAATTAATGCTTTTCCCGTGGAGTACATGTATGTGCGTACCTACTCATCATCGTCACGCGTTGTATTTGCGTTTATGTATTTAACTTCGATAATCAGCTTCTCTATGATTAGTTAGTTATTACGCCGAATACTTAAGTCGCACGCATTGCTTTAATAAAATTATTTTTACTCCATTTTTGCCACATTTCAAAACTAATTTTGGAAAATTTAATTTTTCAAAGTTTAGATACAGGAATAATTTCATCAACATCATTCACACTAAATAAATCACGTTTTTATCATTAAACGATTAATGAACATAAAGATTAATATTAACATTACCATCTTATTGAACACTAGATTCACTTAAAGTATATGTTTAAATTATATGTATTAGATTATCAGTAACATATTCTTTTTTTTTTTAGTTTCCTCGAACTCTACACGGAGAGAATTTTCTCTTAAAATTTACCCTGAAATCATGGTAGTTGTGGGACAACGTGTATCACCAAAAATTTTATGCGAGCTATTCTGATTATATCCACCATAATAAAAAATATTAATATCTATTACATTAAAATATAAAATATGTTTGATTAATTTTATTAAAATATATCTAGGAAATTTCAATAATTTTTCAAAATTTACCAATCTGCTTGGTAATTTTTATCACGTTGTTTGTATGGATATATTACATATATCAGGATTAGGTACATGTATCCCATGATATTGGCCATATCCAAGGAACCACAGTCTTGATATACGTAATATATCCACAATCATTTCCAAGGAACAAAATCAAGGAAACTAAATCTTAGTATGTGTTTTCACATATACTTATAGATCGATTTACTTAACAAGAAAAAGAAATTAAAACATTTTTTAAATACATGGTCCGCCATATTAAATCGGCCATTATAAATTTTAAAAATCTGATTTTAAATTCATTGTCGGCAGCTAGCAAAACCCCCGGGTACGAAGTTTTAAATTATTGGACTGAAAGAAAAATTCGTGCTTTAAAGCGTACGGGCTGACGAGTTAATAAATTTTAACTACTTTGATTTCCCATATCTCTGGAATCAATTCTCACCTCAACTTAAAAATTTTTTGTGATTGATGTCTTGTCATAAAGTATCATTTGACACACAATTCAGTTCCAATATCGCGGGACCAAAAATAGGCGAAAAAACCACTGATTTTGCGATCACTCTTTTTGTCTCAAAACATTTTTCTAATGAAAAACTCTTATTTTAAAATTATTTTTTTGCGTTTACATTTTTGCAGTTGTTTGTAGTAATGCTGTGTGCAATGAATAACTAATGATCCACCATTCAATTCTATAATATTTTTGCAAGGCGGACATATTATTGTTGTTATAAGTTGTCCTTGTGCTTAGTGAATAAGAATTTAATATCAAAGCATATAGTCTATATATCAGAAAATGTCAGAAATTCCCACCATACATTTTATTCATTAAATTTTTTTGTTAATAAGTTTTTAACAAACAATGACTGACGGTTAAAACCTTCTGAAGATCACTCAGAAAGGTGACCTTGACAACAAATGTCAAGATCAAGGTCATCGGAGGGTGGTCCGTATCTCTGCGTAATTACCAAAATTAATCACTTATATAATTAATTAGTAATTAAGAAACTAAAGAAATATACCCAAGTAGCTAAATCTGTCGACAAAATATTCTGCAAAGTTCACTGAGAGAAAAATATGATTGGAATAAATATAATCTCATTATATTGCTTCCTCATAGAGGAAGCTTTGTTTTTTGTAGTTAATTTAGTTCCCAAACATATTTTTATAGTTTATTTAAACATGTAAAATATAGCAGAGTGAACACATTTGTGAACACATTTATAGTCATCATCACTATGACTTAAATTAGTGCAACCATATGAATGGTTATGGTAAACCAAAAATACTTCAAATAATTATAATTTTTGGTAAAAATTTTACATGGATGAGTTATGCTGTTATACTATGTTTATATCGCAATTATCACCAACATTATGGTAACACTAACTATAAAAATGATATTCCTAACTATAATCATTATACCATGTTATTATAGTTTTAAATATCATACATTTTTCTCTCGGAGTGGCTGCTATAAATTTTTCCAACAAATTAAATATAATGAAAATCTGATTACAGAATTATTGGCAGATTGAGTATAGAAATCGGACAAAATTTGCTATTTTGCAATTGAAATAATTCTATTTAAACGCATTTCATTTAAATGATTACGATATAGAAGATTCTACTCAATTTCTGCTGGCAATCTACTGTCAAATTATGTCGGCAGGTTCCACTGACGGAATACGAGCTTAATTGCGGATGCAGTTGATGCCAATCTACCGTAACTGCCAATCTGCTTGAATTTGCTGGCAAATTACTAGCATACTGCTAACATTTTGTTTATCAGGAAGTAATTTTAGTTTAGTAAATATGGCAAATATAATAAAAAAATAATAATGCATAATAATACTTTTAAAAAGATGTACCATTAATATAATAAGTGTACTAGAATGTGTCATTTTGGCATAATGATTTATTTCGGAAAATTGTTTGTTTAAAGTCAAACCAAAGAATATAATTTAACTTATTATTATTATTATTATATCTATATATTATAGTTATTTTGCTATTTTATTAATTTTATTACTATTAACACATTCCCTATCACGTATGATGTATTTGCTTCACGCTGAATTTTTCGTTCAAGGCGTTTTTTATTTTTGATACTAAAGGTAACATTACAATAAAATATTTCATAAAATCATATATTGATGCTAAAATATTAATATATAGAGAGTGCAGTTATAATATCATAGGAATATCATTACATTTTTTTATCAATAATAAATTTAGAGTTTTACCATTATATATAATACATGTTACAAGCAAAACTATTAGTTTCGATAACGTAGACTACGTACGATTTAACGTGGCCTGAACAGAAAATTACTCCGGCAGGAAATATATGTTACTAGTTACGTACAACTAATAAAATAATGTTAATATTGAACTATGTATATTAATATAATTAATTTAAGTAACAATTTCCATACTGTTGGCGCAGCTACAAATATTGAGTTATATTGTTGCCGTGGTTGTATTTTGATAGTTCTCGGTACTTATCTTCAGTTTCGTTAGTTTTGTAAAATTAATTGCAAGTACTTAAATATCTAATTTGTCATAGTATAGTCGGAATTATTTTGTTTTCTCTGAGTGTAAAGTACATTTTCACTATTATCACGAATGTACAGATAACCGTCCAATGAAACAAGTAGTGAAAATAATTTTTTATATACATTTATACACAAACAAGTTATTTTATTCTAAGCAAGATCGTAAAAATGTGATCACTTACCCCATATCAGGGTTGGTTGTCACACGACTCTGGGTTGGTTGTCACCCGAAAAAAAATAATTTTGACTAATCATATATAATTGTATATGATTATGTATAGAATCATAAATAAATATATATGGATATATTTATGATCATGTATATTTACATCTTGATCCTTGTATGATTATATATGGATCCATATATGAATAGATCTGACCATTCCTAGGCTGATATGTCTAATATATTCTAATTCGTATGAGTAGGTACAGATTCATATATGATTAGATCTAATCAAGCCTGACTCATATCTGACTGTATATGAATTCATATATGAATATATTTAAATCTATGTATGATTCTATCTAATCATGACTGGCTAATATAAACTCGCACCTGACTATATATGAATTTATACATAACTAGATATATATCCATATATAATTGTATTTAGATCTGACCATTTCTATGTTGATGTGACTAATATATTCTAATTCGTATGAGTAGATACAGGTTTATATATGATTAGATCTAATCAAGCCTAACTGTATATAAATTCATGTATGACAATATATATCGAGATCTCAAAATCTCGAGATGCTTGCAACTGTGTTGCCTCGCGTATATTAGAGTCACGGGATCTCGCTTCGCGCGTACTTGGCGCGAGACACTACCCCCGGGAAAAAATGTTTATATACAATTTTATCCCCGGGAAAAAATGGAAGAGATCTGAACAGACTTGATCAAATCTCATCAGATCCGATCCACTCAGATCTGGTTTGATCAAAATATTGGCCCTATCTGATCAGATCCAATCAGACATGAGTAGATCTGATCCGATCTTAGCGGATAAAGTCAGATATGTAACGAGAATAATCTATTATATCTGCTCAGATCCAATCAAACATGAGTAGATCTGATCCGATCCGGTGTCCATCCACTGCAGAAAATTGTTGTTTTCAAATGTTATTTTTTAAATATGCCACTTTATTATAAAAGTGGACTCCACGATACAAAAGTTGTGCCGTTCCACGATTTACATAACTTGGCGCAACTTAGCACAACACTGCCGTATCTGATACCGTTCTTATACCACTGTTCATCAAATTTTAAATACGAGAATCAGATTCCGTCGGATGCCATCTATCGGATATTTTGAGATGCAACATTATGATCTGATCATATATAATCTTATATGACTATATAAGTTTATATGTGATTATATTATTTTATCAGTTTAAATTATAAGGTATGTTTGCAAAATAATTTAAAAGATTTATGTTTTATATATACCCGGGAAAAAATGAAAGAGATCTGAACAGACTTGATCAGATCTCATCAGATCTGATCCACTCAGATCTGGTTTGATCAAAATATTGGCCCTATCTGATCAGATCTAATCAGACATGAGTAGATCTGATCCGATCTTAGCGGATAAAGTCAGATATGTAACGACGAGAATAATCTATTATATCTGCTCAGATCCAATCAGACATGAGACTGCACTGCAGAAAATTGTTGTTTTCAAATGTTATTTTTTAAATATGCCACTTTATTATAAAAGTGGACTCCACGATACAAAAGTTGTGCCGTTCCACGATTTACATAACTTGGCGCAACTTAGCACGACACTGCCGTCTGATACCGTTCTTATACCACTGTTAATCAAATTTTAAATACGAGAATTCAGATTCTGTCGGATGCCATCTATCGGATACTTTGAGATGCAACATTATGATCTGATCATATATAATCTTATATGACTATATAAGTTTATATGTGATTATATTATTTTATCAGTTTAAATTATAAGGTATGTTTGCAAAATAATTTAAAAGATTTATGTTTTATATATACATATACACATTAATCTTTTATATTTACCTATTATTAATTAATTTTGCATGGTAATTTTTTAATGGAATATTTATAATAAATTCTAAATATGGTGTCAAAAAATTAACAATTATTATCAAATTGGCAGAAACTATATTTATTATATATGTTAATGTTTTAAAATTGAGAAAACTGTTTTTAATATAAAAATGAATTAATTTTTTGACCAAAAATTATTTAAGCTTCCCCTTTACAGAGTTAATATTATATTTGATATATATATATATATATATATATATATATATATATATATATATATATATAATGTCCAACATTGGGTGTAAAAATTAATAATGGACGATTTGAGAACGAAATTTTTATAAGTTCTATACTGACGAGATCTGCTCAGATCCGGCAAGATCGGAAGAGATCTGATTGGATCAGCAACACAACTTTGTAAGCCAAGATTGGTCTTATCTGGTGAGATCAAGATATGTCTGACTAGGTCTGCTCAGATCCGACAAGATCTGAGGCGTAATGTCTGCTCGTACTTCAGGAGATCTGAAACAATCAGATAATGTCCGATTAGATCGGAAGAGATCCGATTGGATCTGCGATTCAATATCGAACGGTAGCAATGGTCAGATCTGGTGAGATCGGATTATAGTTCAGCATATCTGGCTGCATGTGATCAGATATGGCCATGCAGATCTGGCGAGATAAAATTGTATCCAATCAGATCTGACTTTACATGAATTTCAGATCTCGTTGTATCTGATTTTATCAAATCAGACATGGTCAGATCTCCTCCATTTTTTCCCGAGTACACATTAATCTTTTATATTTACCTATTATTACTTAATTTTGGATGGTACTTTTTTAATGGAATATTTATAATAAATTCTAAATATGGTGTCGAAATTAACAATTATAATTGTTATCAAATAATAATTATTATCAAATTAGCAGACTATATTTATTATATATGTTAATGTTTCAAAATTGAGAAAACCGTTTTTAATATAAAAATTAATTGATTTTTTGACAAAAAATCATTTAAGCTTTCCCTTTCCAGAGTTAATATTATATTTGATATAATGTCCAACATTGGGTGTAAAAATTAATAATGGACAATTTGAGAACAAAGAAATTTTTATAAGTTCCATACTGACGAGATCTGCTCAAATCCGGCAAGATCGGAAAAGATCTAATTGGATCAGCAACACAACTTTGTAAGCCAAGATTGGTCTTATCTGGTGAGATCAAGATATGTCTTGCTAGGTCTGCTCAGATCCGACAAGATCTGAGGCGTAAAGTTTGCTCATACTTCAGGAGATCTGAAGCAATCAAATAATGTCCGATTAGATCGAAAAAGATCCGATTGGATCTGCAATTCAATATCAAACAGCAGCAATGGTCAGATCTGGTAAGATCGGTTTATAGTTCAGCAAATCTGGCTGCATGTGATCAGATATGGCCATGCAGATCTGGCGAGATAAAATTGTATCTAATCAGATCTGACTTTACTTGAATTTCAGATCTCGTTGTATCTCATTTTATCAAATCAGACATGGTCAGATCTCCTCCATTTTTTCCCGGGTCTAATTATATATAACTTTGTAGATATAATTATACATGGATTTTGACCTGATCTAATTATATATAAATAGATAAAATTGTATATGATTATATGTAATTATATCAAACTATGCATACTTCATATATATATAAATGATATATATAAAGATATAATTATATATTTTTGGATACAATTAGATCAAATCTTTAATGGGTCCATTTTTGTGGTAAATATGTAGAATCAAAAGTGAAATAATTTATTCCATATATTATAATGTGTGTGTGTGTGTGTGTGTGTGTGTGTGTGTGTGTGTGTGTGTGTGTGTGTGCGTGCGCGTGTGTGTGTGTGTGTGTGTGTGTTTGTGTGTGTGTGTGTGTGTGTGCGTGTGCGTGTGTATTGAGTAGAAATTGGGCGACAATGTCAGTGAGCTGAATATTTTATCCGATTATAACACGGGCTGTACGACGGAAGGCGCGCGGCGCGCGCGGCGCGGGCGGAAACGCGGCCCTGCAGTGATGCCGCTGTGCAGACCGAGCCGCATGCTAAAGCGTGTGGTGGGGATGCGCCGACATGGCTAAGCCATACACACACACGACAGAGAGGGTTTGGAGTCAGTAAATACCGTGGAAGTGACGAACCGCGGGGTCCTAATCTCTGTGTGACACACACACACACACACACACACACACACACACACACACACACACACACACACACACACACACACACACACACACACACACACACACACACGCCCACAACAGAGGTGTAAATCCAACCGTGCAACCTCCACGTGGTACATTTTGGGTAATGCTAATGCCGGCGGTACTGTACTTTTCAAGCCTCATAACTCAAAAAGTACTTGATAAAAAAATACTTTATTATAGTGTTTTGGAAAGCTCTCGACATAAGCTACAAGAATATGCAATGAAAAATGGGGGTTCTCATTTAAGAAAGTGAAAGTGACCTTCATGTGACCTTTAAATGACTATCCAAGGTCACATCAATGGCACCATCTTATGTCCCCCTTCGAGCCAAACAACTTTTGTTACAAATGTTTTTCCGTATGTTTCATATTTTTCGAGATATTTGCCTGCATCTTTTAAAATGGGCCACCCTGTATATAATTATATATAATCTTTTTTATATTTGTACCACACCAAATTTAATAAATTCTATTATGTAAACAATAAAATATATGTGTACGCATACATATAAAAATAAAATTACATTATTCTATACTAGAAAAATGGTATTTTTATGCAAATTTATTATTTATTATTTCAATCAAACATTTAAAAACGCATACTCCCTCGACTTTGCCAACCGAAGGTTGGCAGCAGTCGGGAGAAAAAAAATATATATAATTATATCTAATTTGGTGCAATTATATATAAGTTTGTATATAATTTGATGTATCTCAACTCGAAAAAAAATTCTAATATAACTTTGCATAATTTGATATAGAGTTATAAATATTTTGATATAATTACATATAATTATTTACTCGAAAAAGACTTTTAACATAACTTTACATAAATTGATATGGAGTTATGCCGAGGGTCTCGTCCGGATGGATTATAACTATGTAGTAGTGCATCCCTGCACGTCGAGCCAACAGAATTTCAAAACTGTACTAGAAAGAAAAAAGGGGGGCGCCCTGAGCGCTCCAATCTCCCATCGCGAGATTCTTCAGGCGATAGAAGAGGGCTTCGCAGATCGGATAAATATAGGTCGCATTCTCGAGAAGTGTCCCACCCAGATTCTCTAGATCGTATTCTAGAGCTTCTAACCGATCAGGGAAATCGGTTCGCAAAAATCGAAGCTAACACGCACGTTCCCGTGACGGCCTCGGCTAACACAAGCGCGTACGCGCCGCCAAGAGGCCCGGACACTCCCGGGATTGCTGCCTCGCCTCGTATGGATAGGTGTCTTCCTGTGGACAACGCAGCAGAGCAGGAGGAATAGGAGAACCGGGATGAGCGGTATCAGAGCTCGTATTCCGTCCCGTTGCATCCGCAATCGGACCAGCAAGAGGAGGTTAGGTCGACATTACCGACCGCCGCGGGGCCGCAAGCGGAAGGTAAGCGCTTAAAAGAGGTCTCGGACGGTTCTCTTGAACCGGGGCGTTGTACCAGGTGCGTTTCCCTTGGCGACCTTTTTTGTTGGCCCGGCCACAAATTGGCATAGAGGGAACGATTCCGATCGAGACCTCGAAAGCGTTTACTCATTTCAGCTTCCGTTTTTTAGGCTCAGGCGTAGACGCGCGTAACTGCAACGTATCCTTCGCCCCCCTTTCACCTCCTGACGCAAGTGTGGACAAGGCGCCTAAAACAGCTTCCGAGCTATTTGGTCCTTGTACGGATCCCCCCGTCGTCTCGACGTGGGACCAGACGGTGCTCGCTTTTGCTCGTGACACTGTTCACAAGGGTCTTTCGGACACTCTGAGGTCACAATTTCTCACCGAGCATGAGGTTAAAGGTGATCTCTCGATACTGGGGCCGCCGAAGATAAATAAATTATTACTTCCGACCTTAAAGGGGTCCACATCCGCTCTCAAACGAGACGAAGCATAAGCGGCACATCAGTCGCAGCTAGCGGCGGCTCTTAATGCCTTAGGCTCAGGCATCTCGAAGTTTTTGTCAGAGGAGTTGGACCAAATACTACCTGAAGAGGCAAGGAAGCCCTTGCAGCCTATTGCGGAAGGCATCCAGCTATTGGCCGATCTTCAATATCGTCTCTCGTTGCAGAGACGGGCTTTTATTAAGCCAGCTTTGAACTTTTTGGGAAAGAATACGGCGGACTCCGCGCCGATCGACGATTGGTTATTTGGTAGTTCTTTCGCCGAGGAAATCAAGGAAGCCAAGGCCTGCGAGAAGGTAGCCAGGGAGTTAACCTACAAACCGAAACCTGTTGTAAGCAAAGCGGCCTCTCACCAGCCAGCTCGAGCACAGCCGCAATCTAAACTACCTTCGACGTCGGGAAACTTGAAAGGCCCCACTTGCCGGAACAACCCTCCACCTCGAAGGAGTGGGGCACGGTCGAAGCACAGATCTCGGAGGTCAGCGTCTCGCTCCCGACTTCGTCGCTAAATGAGGTGAGAGTCTCAGGCAGGTTAGCGAATTTCGCTCACGTCTGGAAACGTATTACATCGGATCCTGAAGTTCTCAGCGCAGTACGTGGATATAAGATTCCCTTCTCTTCTACACCGATAATGCGTCCGTTCCTCGGTGAACCTATTTTTACCCCTTCAGTCGAGTCTCAGTGCGATGCGGAAATCCAGCGCCTTCTTAACAAGGGCGCCATTACTCAGGTAGAGCCATCGGAGGATCAATTTCTATCTTCCTTCTTCTTGATTGAGAAACCCTCAGGAGGAATGCGTTTCATTTTAAATTTAAAAGATTTAAATTGTTACATTTCCCCGCCGCATTTCAAGTTAGAGGATTGGCGCACGGTAGTTCGCCTCATGCTGCCAGGATCACAGATGGCCTCACTTGACCTCGAAGATGCGTACCTACTAGTGGCAATTCACCCGGAGCACAGGAAGTTTTTACGCTTACGAATCGATATCAAGGCAGGTGGGATGTGAACATGATGGCTGATTTCTGTTGGAATCTCAAACGAGATATTCCTGTGGAAAAGAGGAAATCTAAAAGACAGCCATTGCGCAGATCTTTTGAAACTAAAAGAGTAAGATACCATAAAAAAAAAGAGTAATTCTTCTGTTACAGTCGTATCTTTTTATAACTAAACTCTCCATAACAAACTTACTTGTGGTTAGAGGATGCGGAGGGCTACATGGGACTGCAGTAACAAATTTTAGGCGAATCTGATCAATTTTCAAAAACTCATCGGGTATACTGGATCTGCCATTTTAAATTTTGGAAAACTGACATCAGATTCGTACTCAGCGACCACAAAAACCCCCGAGTACCAAGTTTCAAGCAAATCAGATCAATTTGAAAAAACATCCGCCATATTGGGTCCGCCATATTGGATCTGCCATTTTTTATTAAAAAAATCTAGTCAATTGTTATGTAATTCAAGCTTTTGAATCCGAATCCACGGTCAGAATTTCGAAACTAGCTCGCGCTTTTTCATTACGGCTCAAAATGTACTAAAAAAATATGTTTTTTTGAGGTTAGAAAACGAACCAACTTTTGAATTCTGACCTCGGATTCGGATTCAGCGACCCAAAATACGTAAGAATTGACTAGTCCGGTCCGCCGGACAGAAAATTTTTTTTTGTGGGGCTGTGAATTATATTTACTACATTATAATACAAAATTATCGAATATAATGGGTTTTTATTATAAATAATAAAGTATTATATTGAAAAATCATTTTATTCACCATATTTGTTTAACAGTATTCGGTAGTTCACATATATAATCACCGACTTTCAGAACTTGACAGATTGACTTAATATCCTTAAGTTTTTAAATAACATAAAATCACCACTTTTTTTACAAGAATTATGTGTTTAACTTTTCAATTCGTTTCCAAATAATAAAACATTTTGAGATTCTTGACAGTAAAGCAGTTAAAAATAAAATATAAGTCATTATGAATTTTAGAGAAATATCGAATTGATACGTAATAAACGGATTACAATGCGTGACTCATACAATAAATAGATGTGATTATTTTAATGGTCATATATGAATAGATATGACCGTCTATATGACTTTGTATAAGCATGCATGGTTAGACCTGGCCAATTTTCAGATCTAATCATATAAACAATAATATATGATCATATATAATTAATTAGTCAAAATAATTTTTTCTCGGGCACATATCTTTTATATAGAGAAAACAACAAATAGTTCCTGTTTTAATCTTATCCTGCCATTTTATTTTTCATCCAGGATGCAGGCATCTCAATTGAATTATTGCAAGCTAGATTATAAGCCAAAGTTCTGATTTCCTTGGGAGAGAGACCAAAATAAATATCCGAAGCACGTAAAATGTAATTTACCAATTCTTGTTCTTGAGACTTATTAAAAATCCGTCTAGCTTTAGAATAACCCACAGAAATCGTTGGAGTAGCAATATTTTCACATACATAGTCTTCCTCTGAAATCTCCTTGCAATAGCGAACTAATGTACGATAGTTGATATCGAACTCTAAAGCACCTTGTCAGATTGACAGGTTAGGTTATGTATTTTTACAGCTCTGACAGCTTTAAGCATAATATCGAGTGGAATTGTACCTCTATCTGTTTTTCGTTCGCGATTTCGAGCCATAGAGAAAAGAACAAAAATCTATCTAAAAACACTATTTTATCGCGTAATCGCTTATTGTATACGGATAAAGGCCAAAGCACGTTGGTTCGGCAATCATTTCACACACATGCGTATTATAACCTCACGTAACCTACTGCGCAGCCACGTAACAGCAGACGAAATACGTGACAACTAATCCAATCTCATTTGAGACATCTTACCCCGAACGGTCATTTTGAACAAAGAATATTATATTTATAAACTATGTTGCAATAACAGTTAACTAAATACAGGAAAAATTACCTAAAACTATAATGTTTTTTATGACTAAAAAAAAATTACGATTAGTAATTCCAAAAACCAACGGAATAATAAAAATAGAGGTAAGAAAAATTTACTCACAACCTCCAATTTTTAAAAAGTACTCGTGAATATCACATGCGATGTTTTACAAACGAGTTATTTCGTACATCCGACTAACACGATAGGAGCAACCTACACTATAAAGAAGAATATTCCACTCAATCTATTAAGTGAGATATAAGCTTTGTGACAACTTACCCGTGTGACTTCTAGCCCCGGTCTTCCCTACAATATTTTATAAACTATCTCTCAAAATTGCTGTAGACTTAATATAGGATGCAGAAGACATTTAAAATGTATGAAATACAACGACATAATAAAATGAAAAGATATAAAATACAATAGACAGCGTAATGAAAGGTGCAGAAATTGAAAAGGGTTTAGTTGCATCGACAATAAGCACCAAATTATGTGAGAAACAACAATCGAAGATGGACATAATCTCCAGGAACATCCTTGACGTGCCCGGCGTATTACCTATAATTTTAACAACAAAATAGTCATCCGCACTTAAGTTTGTCAGTATGCCATAAGTATAAAGTATTTTATGTGAACAAGGCATACCAAACAAATAATTTTCTATGATGTATCTTTCAAGTTTATTACTATAAAAAGATAATTTGAATGTATTACGTATACAATATAATAACATAAATATTATTACTTAACATATTATTGTTTTTTAACTGGATTATACTTGATTCACATATGAGAAATACAAGGTGATGTTGGAGTCTCATCTTATTACCAACAAAATTACCATTTTCTACCCTGATAACCGCCAACGATAAAAAACAATAAACAATTTTTTATCGTTTTTAATACGGTTAGTGAATCGTTTATTTACGGTACTCTATCAGAAACTCACGTTACAAAATACTTAGGATCCTATCGTAAATGTCTTATCAGCTATACATCAGTTTTTATCGTTTTTAACACGGTTAGTGAATCGTTTATTTACGGTACTCTATCAGAAACTCACGTTACAAAATACTTAGGATCCTATCGTAAATGTCTTATCAGCTGCACATCAGTTTGTATCGTTTTTAATATGGTTAATGAATTGTTTGAATCGGTTTTAGTCAATTTATTACAATCGTTACGAATCGTGAATTAAGGAAACAGATTCATATCGATTCATTTCTTTCAATCGGTTTTTATCGTTTTGAAGAATGCTGGGAACGGGGCAACTAGCGCCAGGAGTCGGAAGCCGCTGGGCTCGGTTTTCAGTGTCCGGGGCGGCTACCGCCAGGAGGTCCTTATATGAAGAGATCCCTCCAGTTACGATACTGGATTTCTCTGCTTTTTGCTTCGCAGGGGGTCTGCTTATATATTATGACTGGATGTATTTTAAATACGAGAAGCGTTTTTCATCATGCGCGGTTTAGCGGCATTGTCGCGAACTAATCGCCGATTTGGTTGATGCGGATTCAATTTGTATCATTGATATACGATAGAAAACGAACCGATTTGCTGCTGTAAAGAAGATGATAAGTTGTATGTCAGAAAATCCTGATAAGAAACGATAGATGTATCGGTTCGGTTAAGTTGTATAAATATCGACGAGATGTCTATCGTTTTAACCTTATAAAAACATATACAAAGTAGAAGGTTTTCAAACGATTCAATTTATATCATTGATAGAAAATCCTGATAAGAAACGATAGATGTATCGGTTCGGTTAAGTCATATAAATATCGATAAGATGTCTATCATTTTATTCTTATATATCCGTATTAATGCATACGATAAAATTATTACCATAAATAACGATACATATTATATCGTGTATATACGATTGATTCAGACGGGCAATAATTGTACATATAGAAACCGATTCGATTCGATTAATGTTTTATCTGTCTTCTAAATATGCAACGATAGAACCGATAAGATACGATTAAAAACGATACAGATATAGCCGTTTTTAATCGTTTTCTATCGGAGATGGTTACCAGAGTATGCAATCGACCTATATCTATCCTTGTATAGACAAAGATATAGACAAGGATAGCACCTATATTGCATGCACACATACGCACAAATCGTCATGTACACTGTACTCATATATTAAACTTCTAATCTCGATTTGAAGAGTTCATCGATGTTTTTCTTGTTGTGCAATTCAAAGAAACTCGTTTTCACGTTTATATCAATGGCATATCTCTTATATGAAGCACATCTTGTGATGAGTTGACAATGATTGCTGCAACTCGAGACGCTATATTAGGATAAAAGTAGGTAAGGAAATCTGTAATTTCGTAATTTTTTCTCGTTTTCTATATAAGATCGAAGCATTTTTAATTCTGTCAAATCAATACGACGTTACATGAGTAAAAAGAAAAATATTTTATCGGTAAAGCAGACGACTCCAGCATCACCTTAAACATTATAAGCTTTGTCCATCCTTATAAAAGCGGTATGAAACCCTGAAGATGGGTATCGCGTTTGCAATTGTTGCCGTGTTATTGCGAAAGTAATTGGTCGTCTCGATTCAATCGATTAATCGAGTGTACAAATGTTTTTTGCATAGATAATAACAAATAAAAAACATCACAAGGCGTGCGCGAAGCGCGCGCTATAATCTAGTCCATTTATTAAAAAACCGTGTAAGAGATTTTGTTGTTGACATTTTTTCGCGATGCTGATTGGTTCTCTCATTGCGCTGACTTCGTGAGCATCTGTCATCGTATATTTTGACAGTTTTATGTGGATCAAGAGGTTAATAATGAAATAGTAATAGTATAATGTTAAAGCTAAATAGCGCGCGCGTCTGTGATGTCTAGTTAAATAAAAATTTAAAAAAACACACAATGTATGGTTGGCCTATCAGAAAAATTCCTCTTTTACAGGATAGATTTCAAAGTATGTTAATTGTGTGAAAATAATACTTCTATAAGTCTTTCTTGTAATATATCTTGGGATTATATTATGTACATATTGACTTATATAATGATACACTAATAAATTCGAGCAAATTTTGTATATGTTTCTTTTCTTTGCAGTAACATTATCATTACTAGAACTATGATAAAATAGTTTATAGATTGAATTTGACTATTATCTTGCGTAACACATTTTTTTTAATAATCTTGTTTGTTTACGTTTTTATAACATTAATGTTATTAACATGAAATTTATCAGAATGATAATGTATAACTGCAAATATTTTAATTAATTTTAATTAACTTTAATTAATTATTATTTAATGATATCTGTGGCAATACGCCGGGCATGCCAAGGATGCTGCTGGAGATTATGTCTATCTTCGATTGTTGTTTCTCACATAATTTGGTGCTTATTGTCGATGCAACTTAACCCTTTTCAATTTCAGCCTTTTATTACTATCTATTGTATTTTATATCTTCTCATTTTATTATGTCGTTGTATTTTATACATTTTAAATGTCTTCTGCATCCTATATTAAGTCTACAGCAATTTTGAGAGATAGTTTATAAAATATTGTACTTATATATATATATATATATATATATATATATATATATATATATATATATATATATATATATATATAGTACTTTATTCGATTCGGCCTTCCAGCCTAAAATCCGGGACTTGGTTTACATTTCGTTACTTAACACTCACTCCTCCATCTCGCAATCAACTTTTGGCTCCCTTTGTGCCCTATTTCTCTCAAATACTTCGGCCCCTCCTGCGTCATTATATCCTTATATCTGCCGTTGTATCTCGTGCTTCCTATCTTACTATCCATCCATTGCCCCAGTCTCTCTTTCTCTCTCTCTCTCTCTCTGTCCTATTATCTGACCAATATCCGCCCCACTATCCCTCAGTACTTTTATTCCTTTCAAACTAAATCCATTTTGCCTGTAAAACAACTCTCTCTCCTCTCCCACCATGCCCTTTTGTCCCTCTTTCTCTTTTTCTTTCACGCATTCCATTACCAATTTTTTCTCCCCCACCCTCATAGCCTTTTCCTCAAATCTTACCGCTCTATTTTCCGCAATTGTACTAAGCTTTACTCTCCCTGTTTCCTTATACACTATATAGTCCGGCGTACAGGAGTCAAGGTTAAGGGTCCACTTTAAATACTTTTTATGCATTAACAGAAGTAAATTTTATTCGCCAGTATATAGAATAACAATTAAGTAATTTTAAATCGACTTGACTGGCAATATATATGTATAACGTCTTTTTGATATGAACATAGAAAAGACCGTGAGCCAACTTGGTTTGTCGGATTCACACAGCACTTTTTCGGTTCACATCGAGACATTATTAATTTCGACCAAAGGTTTTTATGCATTTTTTCCAATTCTTCATTTTCTCTCCATCCCCAAATCTCTGCCCCAGACATTACAACCCCAAGCACTAAATATTTAAATAACATCATCTTTCTCCTAAAGTCATCCCTGAACCTCCGTTCCCCCAACCCCCACACCTGCCTCATCACTATATTTGCCTTTTTCTTAATCTGTCCGCCGTCACTTCCATTCCTCCTCAATTCGTATCCCAAGTACTTGTATTCCCTTACTTCTTCCAATCTCTTTCCTTCCCATTCCCATCCCGCCTCCTTTCCTCTGCCCCCTCCTCTTCTAAAGCACATGATCTTCGACTTTTCGGTGTTCAACTGCAGTTTCTTCCTTTTTAAATATCTCTCCAGTCTTCTTATCATCTCCTTCATTCCATCCACACTTTTTGCTAGCAACACCAGGTCGTCTGCATATGCCAGCGTCCATATTCTTTCCGTTCCAACCCTCATGCCTCCCGCCTGTCCTGACCTCATCTCTTCCTCCACATCTGCGATCAATATCGAGAACAGTAGCGGACTCAGAGGGCATCCTTGCCTTACTCCTTTGTCCGTCCAGAACCAGTTGGAGATTTTTCCGCCCACTCTAACTGCATTCTTCGTCCCTTTATAAATTTCTTTGACCTTTTCTATTATACCTTTTCTTATTTCTCTTTTCTCCATTACTTTCCTCCTCAATTCGTATCCCAAGTACTTGTATTCCCTTACTTCCTCCAATCTCTTTCCTTCCTATTCCCATCCTGCCTCTATTTCCTATCCACTCTGTCGACGGCCGCCTTTAGGTCCACAAAGAACCCGTATACCTTTCCCCCTTTCTTCCTCAATTCTCTCTTGACCACGTGCTGTAACACATACACATTGTCCATCGTCCATCTGCCTTTCCTAAACCCTGCTTGGGTTTCCGGCAAAATTTTCTTCTCTTCTACCTCACTCCTTACCCTCTCTGCTAATATCCCCGCATAAATCTTGTACGCAGTACATAACAAAGAAACTCCCCTGTAATTTTCCACGTTATTCGGGTCACCTTTCTTGAAAATTGGAGATATTAGCCCTACTCTCCATTCCTCCGGAAAGCCTTCTCCTCTCCACACCTTTTTCAGGATTTCCTTCAACTTCTCCTTTATCCGTCCATCGCTGAACTTCCACGCCTCTCCTGCTATCCCATCCACTCCTGCCGCTTTTCTCCTCTTTAATTTCTTAATCTGTTCTTTAATTTCTTAATCTGTTCGATTTCTAGATCCTGGATCTCCAGCTCCCCGTCTTCCTCCTTGCTCCTTCTTCCCACCTCCTCTCTTCTGTCCTCTTTACTTCCTCCCAGTAGTTTCATAAAATGTTTTTCCCATTCCTCCATCTCTATCTTTTCCTCAATGGGCACTCTTTTCTTCCTTTCCTTGTTTATTATCTTCCATATTTGCTCTTCCGTTTTCGCGTTTCTCACTTCCTCCTCATATTTCTCTAGTCTTTTTTCTTCTGCAACAACTCTCTAAACTCTTTTCTTAGTCTCACATATTTCTCCTTTCCTTCTTTCCCCATTCTTCATCTTTTGTATGTCCTCTTCAACCCCCTCTTCTTCCTCTTACACTCCTCATCCCACCAATCCTTTTCTCCGATTTTTTTCCTCTTTATCTTGATCCTTTTTTTACCACACTTTTTTCTACCGCCTTCTTCAAGTTTTCCCATACGTCTTCCATTTCTTCTCCCTTCACCTCTACCTTTTCTGCTATCTCCTTATACTTCTTGATACTTTCCTCGTCCCATTGTATTACTTCCTTTATCTTCTCTTGAGGCTCCTCCACTAATCTTTTTAATCCTCCTCTTATTTCTACCTCCAAGGGTTGGTGATCTGACTCTACCCTTTCTTCAATTGTTAGTTTGATCATCCTATCCCACGCCTCTCGATTCACCACGATGTAGTCCACCACCGATGTTCCTCTTCCTCCGGAATACGTCCATTCTCCTTCCTCATCGCTTCTCATATTACCGTTCCCTACCTCCCATCTCCTTTCCTCCAGCATCTCTAAGAATTCCTTTCCCTCCGTATTTATTACCTCGTCCTTGGAGTTTCTCCCTCCTTCCCCCTTATTACCCCCCTCGTAATTCTTACCTCCCCCCCCCTATTCTTGCATTAAAGTCTCCCCCTATACAAAGAATTTCCTCTTCCCTTTCCTCTACCATTTCCTTGCAACCCTCTTCGTAATGCTCTCATTTTTTCCCCATTATATACCGTTATTATTCTCCATATAACCCCTGCTACCCTTAATCTTCTCTCCTGCATTCCGTTTACAGATTCTACTTCCTTAATATCTATCTCTTCTATCTCCTTTCTCACACCTGTTATTATACCTCCTTTCGCCCTACCTTTACATTTCTCTCTAATCGCAAATTGACATTTCCATACAAACTTCTTTGGCATATTCCTCTTTATCTTCTCCCATTCCTTCTCTTCTACCCACGTTTCGCATAGACCTATAATATCGAATCCTTCTATGTATTCCCAGAATTCTCTGTCCTTCTTCTTCAGCCCCGCCACATTCCAGAATATCACCCTTATTTCTGCGCTTGCATCTCCGTTACCTTTACCTCCCTTCTTCCTCTTCTTTTTATCTCCCGTTGTTCCTTGCACTTCTCCTCCTTCATCTCGGCCGGTTTTTTAAAATTCTCCCTTTTTCTTATTTCCTCAGCCTCCTCATTCCACACATACATCTCCTTCTCTATATACATTTTTCTATATCCTACTTTTACCTTCTTTCCTTCTGCTCGTTCTTTTCTTGCCTGTTCTCTCAATTTCCTTTGTACATCCCTCTCCTCTTTCGTCAGGTCATGATCAATGAATATGTTTCCGCCGAACAATTTACTCTTCTGTTTCATTATTGCTTTCTTTCCCTCTCAATCCTCTATCTCTACAATTACTGCTTCTTTTCCTTCCCTGCCTACCACTTGAACACCTTTTACATTTTCTTTGATCCCAAATTCCTTTTCCAGAAATACTTTAGTCTCCTCCTTTAAGCTGGTCCTCCCCTTCTTTAGTCCTCTTATGATTATGTTGTTTCTTCTCTCCTTTTTCTCTCTCTTATCCATTATTCTTTTCAGCCTTCTCACTTCTTCTCCTATCTCACCCGTCGACCCCCTCTTATCTCCTTGTCTAAGCTCCTGTCCTTTCCATCCGCCTATCCGTTCCGTCACTTTTTTCGTTATCTCTTCTATCTTTTCCTCTAACCTCCCCTTCCCTCCGTCTCCTTGTCTCTCTAGTTCTTTTACTCTTTCTTCTAGTTTCTCTATCTTCTTTTCCATTTTTTTTCCCTGGCCTTCCAGCTCTCCTTTAATTCCCTTATCTCGTTCCTTGTGCCAGCCATCTTTTCTTTTAATTCTCTCAGTAATACTATCAACGCTCCCTCTTCACTCTTCCTCTCTTCTTTCTCATCCGTATCTCTCCCTTTCTCTCTCATTTCCTTCTCTCCCGGTGGCGATCTTATCATCTTATTGCTCCTTTTGAATATATCAGCTGTCCGTCTCTCTAATTCTTCTTTCTTCCTCTTCTCGTTATACGTAAACTCCGTTATGCTTGTTGAGTTCGCTCTCTCTCTCTCCTTCAATTGGTTTTCTCTCGGTCCTCTTCTCTCTATATTCTCCTCCTGCATGGTGTACGCCTGGGCCCGCCGCGTTACATGCGGACTCGGCCTTACTCGCTGCCGCTCTCTTGTCTCCCTACTTTATGCTGTATGTCCTCTATGCTCTAAGCCGTATGCCGCATGTACAACGCACGAAATCCCTAACTTATCCCTATCCTTTCCCCTCTACCCTCTGTCCTAACCTCTTATTTATTCGTATCTTTACCCTTCTGATTAATTCTCACCCTTCGCGTCTTCCCGCTTCCCTCTATTTCTATCGCCTCCACCGCCGTTCGCCTCCCCTCTCCCTCTATCCCACACTCCAATTCTACCTGTGAACGCAGTCGCTAGCAATATCCTACGAAACGCTCGCTCTCCACATCCACTCACACACACATCCACTAACCAAGTCCAATATTGTACTTATATTCCTTTAAATTCAATTTTACGCACAAAATATATATCTAGCGAAATATTACTTACTCTAATAAATATACTTGGAATAATATTTTGATTTCACTTTTTTTTCATGCCATTATATTTATTTTTTTGTGTTTTTTTAATAATATTACTTGCTCTAATTAATATACTTGGAATAATACTGTAAGAAATGAAAAGGCGTGTTTATATTTCCCGGCAACTAGCGCCGCCGGTCGTGTACGAGCACCGCGATAACCACGCCGACGAGAGGCGTTAGCGTCTGCGCGAGCAACTCGAGTTGGCGAACGGCTGTGATTGGTCAGCGAGAAAAAAGAAAGTATCACGTGTTAACGTGAAAAAATGTAACGGTCGCTGTGCAAGTCCGAGCATGTTTCGGCGTGAGCGATGCGTGTTCGGTGAGAAGTGTTCGAGCATCCGAAGTGATCGAACGTGCGTCGGATGGTTTATGCTTTTGTACATCTTTCCCGGCGTTCTCTTTGTGATAAAGTCGAATCATCCGTAAGTCCGTGCAATGGACTTCGCGTAATTAATATATTGGAAGGAAATATACAGTTGATAAGCCTAAACGGGGTGTTATCCTAAATGTATTCCTATCTTTATCCTATGCTCGTCTTCTTACGTATTTACCGCGAGGTCTAATAGTAATTAATACTCGTGTTACGTTAACGGAGCCATCTTGCACACTTCTCGCAAAAGAGTATAATCAAAAGCAAAAAATTGGTTTTAAACTATATACTTTATAATACTTTAATTTTACTTCTTTTTCATGCCATCATATTTTTTTTTGTTTTTTAAATAAATATTTTCTTTATTTGTCTAATATTATTGTATAAAATTATTTTGTCTAAAATATACTTGGCGTTTTTTTTTACATTTTTAATGTCTTTTTTTAGGTGAATTTCACGAATTTTTGTTAAGTTAGTATTTTTATCATTAAAAATTAATAACTTCCAAACAAAGAGGGCTAGAGGAATGAGCCCAACGGCATTGGGTCTGGCTTTATAAGGGTTACCATTCGTTTTCAGGTACCAATCCTCTCCGACCGCTCCCTAGCTTGTAACAAGTTCAAGCGTTGAATATTGCATACTGGAGAGAAAAATTTACCCTAGACAAAACTAAAATCCGATTTATGACAAACTAAGTATAAATTAAGCCTTATTTAAAATTCAAAATTTTTAGACTTTTGTTTTTTTTTTTAAATAAAGGGTGGGGAGTTGGCACCAACCCCTATGGAACTATCATTGCGAAGCCCACAATCCGTCCTCAGACACCAACCACCGTCCATCACTTCTTTCCATTTTTCCTTGAAAAACTGTTTTTACCCCTTTTCATTCTTATATAGGCCACAGGGGGTTGCTGATCAACCCCGGATCTGTGTCAAAATCCGAATTATCTATTATTATGAGTACCTGACGTCTGTCTGTCTGTCTGTTTGTCTGACCGCAAACTACTCATTCGTTAATGGATCGAATTTCAAAGTATTGTATATAAAGTAGGGGTAAAATTTTCCGGGGAGTGCTATAAAGTGTATAATTTTTTGTTACCGATCTTTTTGGAAACCGGTTCAGAAAGGAGGTTGTTAAAAAGGCCATTTTTAGCCCGCTAGTGCAACGTGAAAACGTACTAGAGAATTGTTATTTGGACCATTTAAGAAAGAAAAATAACATTTATTTTATCCTGACGTGGTGGAAACATGGTTAGAATAAGCAAAGTTTAGCTCGTTTTACCCTTTGACGACAAAGCATGTACGCATAATTTCTTCTCATATTTTAGAAATCTTTATCCCTTCTTCTCTCCCCATCTCTTTCCCCCTCTCCCTTCTTCCCTTTTTCTCCCTCCTTTCCCTCTCCCTCTCTCTGCCACCCTCTGCCTCCATCTCCCTCCCTCTGCCTCCCTCTGCCTTCCCTCTCTTTCCCTATCTCTCTCTCCCTCTTTCCCTTTCCCTCCCTCTTTCTTTCTCTTCCCTCCCTCCCCTATCCCCTCTCCCCTCCCTCCTCCCCCTACCCTCATCTCTCTCTCTCTCTCTCTCTCTCTCTCTCTCTCTCTCTCTCTCTCTCTCTCTCTCTCTCTCTCTCTCTCTCTCTCTCTCTCCCTCTCTCTCTCTCTCTCTCTCTCTCTCTCTTCTCTGCTATTACACCTGACATGGTCCTCAAACTCATTTCTACTGGACCTCTTCATTCCTATGCTTCGGGGTCTGATGGCATACCTCTCTATATTTTGCGCATTGCATGGCCTATGATTTCATCATGTTTAACGGCTTTATTTAATCGCTCATTGGAGACTTCTTCGTTTCCTTCTCAATGGAAACGTGCTTTGATTCGCCCACTATCAAAGATTCGTACTCCTTTGTCTCCGTCCGACACGCGACCGATTGCGAATTTACCAGAATTGTCTAAAATTCTTGAGAGGATTGTTGCTAAACAGATTACTGATTATTTGAATGAGCATAATCTTCTGAATCCTAGGCAGTCTGCGTATCGATCCGGTTATAATACTCAGTCTGCTCTTTTGCGTGTTTGCGACGACATCAGAGAGGCGATTGAGATCGGACATATTGTAATCATGATTTTGCTTGACTTCAGTAAGGCATTTGACACTGTACCGCATCTTCAATTACTTATTAAGCTTAAGGAAATTGGTTTTTCTGATGCCGTGATTACGTGGATTTTTTGGTATTTAACTGGTCGTTCTCAAGCTGTGGTCGACGATGCGGGGAATTTCTCTGACTGGCTGTCGACGTCCCAAGGTGTACCTCAGGGCTCTGTGCTTGGCCCATTGCTATTTTCCCTTTTTATCAACGATATTAGTGAGGTTTTATCCTACTCTAACTATATGATTTTTGCTGATGACAAGCAAATTTATCTCTCTTGTCCACCGGCCGATGTTCTTCATGGACTCGAACTAATCTCTAGGGACGCGCAAGCCGTCTCTGAATATGCAGGTGTTAATGGTCTTAAACTTAATCTTGCTAAATCTAAGGCCATTATATTTGCCAGTCAAGCTCACGTCAATAATATAGATCTTACCCTTCTACCACCGATCACTGTCGACCAAACGCCTCTACCTTTTGTGAGTGACGTAAGAAATTTGGGGGTTATTTTAATGTTGAATCTATCATGGAAAAAGCATGTCTTGCATGTCTCGAAAGGGGTTCATCATGCTCTGTATAAACTCAAGTTTAATAAGAACTCTCTCTCCACTATGCTCAGAATCAAACTTGTTAACACTCTAATCTTACCGCATATTGACTACTGTTGTCTTGTCTACCACAACTTGAGTAATGAACTGAATATTAAATTGCAGAGACTTGTAAATTGTTGCATCAGATTCATTTTTAATCTGAGGAGAGACGAGCATGTTACCCCGTTTAGGCGGCGTTTGGGATGGCTTTCGGTCGAAAATAGAAGACTTTATTTTCTTGGCTGCCAGACTTATCGCATTCTGTATTTGCACTCTCCTTCTTACCTAAAGGAACTCTTTATTCCTCTTGATCCAATTTTGAGGAGATCCGACCGTTTAGCCTCATCTTCACAAACTTTTCACATTCCACTCCATAGAACTACTACCTACCGTAACTCCTTCCGACTATCTTCAATTTATTTTTGGCACTCTCTTCCTGATAGCATTACATCGGCGTCGTCACTAGCCAGTTTTAAGGGTCTTCTCCGCTCGTATCTGATCGCATCTGAATCGGACTGACAGCTGTCCTCATACATATATGGTTAACTTTAAGCATTAGTCTAAGTTTATTGCAATTGTACAGCTTACTGTTTTACTGTTTTTAGTTCCTAAGCATAGTATTAAGATTTAATTTTTAGTCATTGTTTATTTCGCAATACTGTAGTATATCTCCTGTTATTATTGTATGTAGTTTACACTGTATTGCGGTTGATACGTATTCTACTGATCATGTGCTGCAATGGCTCTAGTATCTTTGTTGACCTCTATACAGTTACTCATTGTTACATATGTTTGAGAGCATTTACTCTACGTTATTGTTATAATATTGTAACGCATTAACACTTTTGCCCTTTAGCGTTTGCTCGGGCATATAAATATATTAATCAATCAATCTCTCTCTCTCTCTCTCTCTCTCTCTCTCTCTCTCTCTCTCTCTCTCTCTCTCTCTCTCTCTCTCTCTCTCTCTCTCTCCCCCCCCCCCTCTCTCTCTCTCTCTCTCTCGTGAGTACAGCGTGCACGTCTGTTCTGTTGCTCCTGCTTTAATTGAACGTATTTCTGCCGTAAGCTGCCTTCGGGCTATTCTTGTTACAGAATTGAGCAGGTTTTTGTTGCTTGTCAAGAATTGATATTGCATCTTTCTTTCCTTGCAACTGCTGTCCCGGATATCTTGAGGCATAACATCTTTTCTCATTCTAACCTCACTTTCGCCTCATCGTTTTGGATCGGCGTGGACTCTTGCTGCGCATGCTCCTGCTTTTGTCATCTCTGCGCTGTCCTATTTTTCACACCTGTTCGACGCATGAATTACCATCTGTGGGCTTCGGCACATGCTACTGCCTGTTACCATCCCTGGCTTTCGGACATATACTGCATTTCTTTGGTTCTGCTCCCCGTTTGACTTCACGAATATGGCTTCTCCTTCAAATACACTACCGCAGTCTACTGATGCGGTCCTGAAGTTGATTCTGTCTAAGTTCGATGAATTGGAAAAGAAGTTCTCCGCCGCATTCGAGAGGTTGGACGGGAAGTTCATGGCTTTCATCGGTCGACAGGAGGCTGTTAATGCCGATTTCGCAAGTAAACTTAACCGTTTACCTGACGTCTTGAAAGTTGTCGCGAGTCACGGGGAGAGAATTGCCGCGTTGGAGGCTCAGGGCTCTAGGCTCCTAGACTCTCTGAGTGTCGATGGCGAGTCGTCCGCTGCGTCGCGGGTCCCCAGAGCGTCGGACATTATTATTTCTGGCATTCCTTGTTCTCTTACCAAGACATCTGGGGAGCTTGTTGGAAGTGTTTTTCGTGCTCTCGGAGTGCCCCAGTTGGTTTCTGACGTTCTGGAGATCCGTGACGTAGCGGTGCGCGATAATACTGCGTCTAGATCTGTTTCGGCCATCGATCAGGCTGGCACATCCGGTCGCATGAAATCATTAATAGTAGCACTCAAGTCGTGTGAGATTCGTGACCACATTCTAAAGGTAAAGCGCGGCAAGCCTCGACTTACGGCAAATGAGGTTTTTTTCGACGAGTATCCCCGGCAGCATTCATGTCAATGAATTGCTACCGTCTCTTACCTACAAGTTGTTGCGTCGAGCGAGGGTCAGGGCAAGGCAGTTATCATTTAAGCACGTGTGGTGCAGGGACGGACGGATTTTCGTCCGTAAGGATCATGGTCTGCCTCCCATTTCCATATCCACTGAAGCTGATCTAGTGAAGCTTCAATGACTGACCGTTCTATGACTTGCCTTCACTCACGTGTCTAATGCGACTTGACATGAATTGCTGAATATCATTTGTTACGGGCGGATAGAGAGAGCACTGTTATACTTAGTTGTCGACTCTAAAATAAGTTTTGTCTTAAGCTCTTATGATATAATTCCTGTGATTTGTCCCCTGCTTGCGAATTTTGGTTTATATCCATTGTTTCTTCGTGTCATCCCGGGGAGGACGAGCAATAGCTTGCTTTAATCTTGTATTTTGCTTTTCTTTTCTATGCACGCCTCGTCCTGCGCCGCTAGTGTTTCACCTATTTTCTATTAGTTTTACTAATAATCGGCATTTATCTTTGTCACGGGGCATCCTTTGCGGAGACGTGAGCCTAATCTTCTAATTTTTTCACTTATTTTCATTCCTTATTTTCCATTTTTGCTCTTATGCTTACGCTTTTATGCTCACGCCACGTTCTTCGCCAGGGAGTGTTACCTGCTTGCCTTATCTCTATTTTTATATACTGCCGAATGCACGTCGACAACAGCCACATAGTATTTCATATCCTTGTTTATATTTTGTTTGTATATTTATTTGTTTTTTTCACGAATTGCCTAAAGTCTGTGACTATGGCATAAATAAACCATCAATCAATCAATCTCTCTCACTCTCATTCCTATGCGTCTGGTTCTGATGGTATTCCTCTTTACATTTTGCGTATGGCTTGGCCCGTGATCTCGTTGTGTTTAACGGCTCTTTTTAATAGCTCATTGGAACATTCTTCCTTTCCGTCTCAGTGGAAGCGAGCACTTATTCGCCCACTCTCGAAGATTCGCATTCTTTCATCCCCGTCAGACACGAGACCGACAGCCAATTTACCTGAGCTGTCTAAGGTGCTTGAGCGGATCGTTGCCTTGCAGATCACTGAATACTTGACCAAACATGATCTTATGAGTCCCAGACAGTCTGCGTATCGTCCGTGTCATAACACCCAGTCTGCGCTTCTGCGAGTCTGCGACGACATCAGGAAAGCAATTGATGTTGGACATATAATAATCATGATTCTCTTCGATTTCAGCAAGGCGTTCGACACGGTTCCGCATCTTAGACTCCTGATTAAACTTAAAGAGTTGGGTTTTTCCGACTCCGTTCTTATTTGACTTTTCTCATACCTTACTGGTCGTTCTCAGGCTGTGGTGGATGGTGAAGGTAATTTTTCCTCTTGGTTATTCACGTTGTGTGGTGTTTCTCAGGACTCTGTACTTGGTCCACCTTTGTTTAGTCTTTATATTAATGATATTAGTAACGTCCTGATTTATTCGGAACATATGATATTTGCGGATGATGTCCAGATCTATCGGGGAGCGTCCCAGTTGCGCACAGAATAAATCGGACACAGCAGGTTGAATGAATCGGACAGTGTGTCGATCGGACACAGTAGGAAACGGTACACGGTGGTTGCAATCGGACACAGTGCGGATCGGACACAGTGCGGATCGGACACAGTGTCGATCGGACACAGTAGGAAACGGACACACGGTGGTTGCAATCGGACACAGTGCAGATCGGACACAGTGCGGATCGGACACAGTGTCAATCGGACACAGTGTCGATCGGACACACGGTGGTTGCAATCGGACACAGTGCGGATCGGACACAGTGCGGATCGGACACAGTGTCGATCGGACACAGTAGGAAACGGACACAGTGCGGATCGGACACAGTGCGGATCGGACACAGTGTCGATCGGACACAGTAGGAAACGGACACACGGTGGTTGCAATCGGACACAGTGCAGATCGGACACAGTGCGGATCGGACACAGTGTCGATCGGACACAGTGTCGATCGGACACACGGTGGTTGCAATCGGACACAGTGCAGATCGGACACAGTGCGGATCGGACACAGTGTCGATCGGACACAGTAGGAAACGGACACAGTGCGGATCGGACACAGTGCGGATCGGACACAGTGCGGATCGGACACAGTGCGGATCGGATACAGTGCCGATCGGACACAGTGCCGATCGGACACAGTGGCGATAAGAAGTAATCTAATATATGTAAACTCTTTATTCAAGTAATCTATGTAACCCTTTATTCAATTATTCAATTAACTAAATTTTTACAATATGTGTTAAATTTTAGGTAAGTGTATTTATGTCATTTTGATACATTGATAATATAAACTTATTCCGTGACAGTTTTTCTAACCTCAATATAATATATATGTGATCAAATATGTGCGTGTGCGTGTGTGTGTGTGTGTGTGTGTGTGTGTGTGCGTGTGTGTGCGTGTGTGTGCGGTTACCCGACAATTTCCATAAAAAGAGAGGGGATAGCGTTGGTACTAACGAAAGTTCCTAGGTAGTTCATATTAAATTTCTGTGGGTTAGTCGCACTGGGTAAGTGTAAGTAGTGATACATTTGGTTAGCCGAAACTTCTTTGACGTTTTGACATATGCGAGTTGTGACATATGTATGCGTGTTTTGATATAAAGCGTATTGAAACTTGTGAAATGTGACTTAAATGAGTATCTCTTTATATTGTATTATAGAATAATGGAATGTTACTTTAGTATGAAATAATAAAGTACGTCTTACAATATATTTATGTATTTATTTTTTTTCCGACAAATTGACTGAGCCTATTTAAAATTAATAATAAATCAACATTTGTTGGATCGCTTTCAATTTCCTTCCAAATATTTTTCAGTGCGTCTTCTTGTTTTATATTTTTCCGTTCTGTCCTTTGCCCAAAATTGCGGGTGCCTTTCGAAGCTGCGTATCATTTTTTGATGTTCAGTAAGATACACTGTAAATAATGTAAATAATTTAATATAAATAATTAAATATTGAAAAGTGAAAGAGAGATGAGTTTATGAATAATACATATATTCTGCAAAAAGTTATCTACTATAAGTCGTTCACAATATACCTAAAAATTCTACAATCGTTGAATGTTTCTGTAAATTGGTTTTTAACTCTCTGTTATGCCTTTCAGTGATATTGTTTGTTCGATGTCTTGTATTATAGATTGAAAACGAACTAGGCTTGAATCCATCGATCCATGTTGCTTTAAAATAACTGAAGAACGAGTTCAAGTTCTTGCAACCTCAAAAATAATATTAGCAATTATGTGGAAGCCTTCTGTTATTAATTCTTCTGGCAAGTATGCCAAAGAAATTAACAATTTCGTTGCCGCCCAAGCTGAGTCTTTGTCTATGCCTGCCAGAAGTCCGTGTTTTTCAGCATTTTTACTAATGCCTGCAATGAGAAACTAATATGAGGTACATACATTGACGTGTATTTTATGTATATTAATGTGTGTGTGTGTGTGTGTGTGTGTGTGTGTGTGTGTGTGTGTGTAGATATTTTTTATTCTTTTTCTGCTTCTTATCCATTGATGGATGTTTGCGATCACATTTTCCATCTTTTGTTTGTTCAACAGAGCGCAACACATCCTATGGTAGATGTACATCTCGAAAGCCTTTATCCATTGTAGATATCTTCAATGTCATATAAAAACCGCCGATCAAACGCATTTAATAAATCTTGGGTGCTTTCCAGCAACAACACTGTGTTACACAATTTTAACATTCATTAATCAAGAGTTTCTCATGAAGCTGGTAAAAATTATTATATTACTTGTTATAAATTGATTTATAAATTATTGTTATACGACAGATGTATGTGTTTTATATTTTAATATAATTTTTGTCTGTAAAGTTAGACATGATGTTTCACATTGAAATAAATGAGATGAATCTTTTTCAGATATAAGAAGGCGATACCGACAGCGAAGAATTACCTGATTATTTACCCGAGGAAGAAGAAGATAAGGAGGGAGTTGTGTCTCTATTTACTGGTTTAATCATTTCATCTCTCTTTAACTTTCAACAAACAACAAGGATGAAATGATACACTGTATTTCACAGTGTCGTCTGTATACGTTGCTGGAAAGCACCTCTTATCAAATATTTGTTATTACCTGACTATAATGAAAAAAGCAGCCAATTATTTTCACATGGGGAAAAACTGTTTTTAATGCCTTATGTTCAGCCTTTTCAAAATCGCATATTGCTATGCGTGGCTCAATTTTCACAATATTGACAACAGTTGTTAACACGTCAACATAATTCTCAGTTTTTCGCCCTTTCATTATGGCGTAGACAATCGGAAATGTCTAAAATTTGAAAGAAAATTAATTTCGTTATATGTATAAATATTATATAGAATGCTTTTTGTAAATAAATATAAAAATTAAATAATAAACTCTCTACTACTACTACGTTCTCTCTCTCTCTCTCTCTCTCTCTCTCTCTCTCTCTCTCTCTCTCTAATAAATTAATTATTTATTTTGCTTACTCTATTGTTGTGTCTCATTACAATAGTCCACAATTGACAGTTAGTATCTATCAATTGTGGTACTGTTGCAAAGGTCCCATCAACAAATATCATTTTTTCTTCGTCACTATTCATAATTTTATTTGCTAATGGTTCATCTATAAAAATAATGGCCTTTGTATCATTATCTTTTTTTATACTTTCTATAACGAAAGCATCTGGATCTATTTGCAATAACTGTTTCCAATTCTCTTTTAATAAGCACAGCTGTAAATTGTTTAAATCTCGGGGAATCGAGCCAAGGTTTTGTTGTTTTCTGTGCCGCTCAATGGATTTTTCTACATTTTCTACAGTTGTTAATGGCAGCAAATGATCGTATCTATGTATGAAAAAATTACAAAATATAAGTAGTGATTAGTTATTTTTCTGATAATATTTATTATCTACTTTATTGTTTCTTATTCACTTTTTAATTATCCTTTTTTTAATAGTTCTTGTTGATTCATGAGGTAGGGCTGCATCAATTTCTGTTTTCAGTTCACTCAATTCAGCCACACATTTTTCATGCCGCTCGTGTTTCCCACTTATAATATATTCATTATTTTTTAATGTCAATCGCGCTGTACATCTAATATCTTTATTTTTCCGGAAAGTACATTCGTAATATCTGCAGGAAAATTATTTATCATTAAATGCACCAAATGCAACATATACCCATAGTAACAGATACGATACAATATAGTAAATTATAAGTCCAACAAACATTATGTTATATGTATGTAACATGTTACATACATAATGTTTGTTGGACTTACATGGATATTACGTGTAACTAACATACATATTAGTTACACGTAATATGTTGTATACAGTTACATTGTTGAATAAGAAATTATAACCATCATGTACATTACATGTAAT
>JASTWK010000699.1:0-20000 GCA_030770225.1 Temnothorax unifasciatus | reverse complement strand
CATCTCTAAGAAGATCTAATCGACTAGCTAATTCTTCTATGCAAACATTTCAGATTCCAGCCTTCAGAACTAAAACGTATAGAAATTCCTTTCAAATATCTGGCATCTATTTTTAGCACTCTCTTCCAAGTAATATTACGTCAGCAACTACTTTCGCTACTTTCAAGAGTCTTCTTCGCTCTTACTTGTTTTCAGCTGAATTCAATGGTTAAGTTCTTCAGGTCGCTGCATATCACCTACCATGTGCATATCACCTGCTTGCTTTGCAATTAATATTTTCTGCTGATCGCACATCGGTAGTGATTGCACTGCGTCTCGAATCTGTTTGTAGCTTCTAATTGCTGTTCTACATATTTTTGTTTATATATCTTTTTTATATATATTTATCTTTATATATATTTTTGTTTATATATTACTTTTGTTTATATATCTTGTTTTTGTATTTGTTCATATTGTTTATACATATGTATTTGTTAATTCACCAATAGCCTAATGTCTTGACTATGGCTTAAATATAACCAATTAATCTCTCTCTCTCTCTCTCTCTCTCTCTCTCTCTCTCTCTCTCTCTCTCTCTCTCTCTCTCTCTCTCTCTCTCTCTCTCTAAAATATGA
Organism: Temnothorax unifasciatus; assembly: GCA_030770225.1. Taxonomy (NCBI): domain Eukaryota; kingdom Metazoa; phylum Arthropoda; class Insecta; order Hymenoptera; family Formicidae; genus Temnothorax; species Temnothorax unifasciatus. The sequence continues at coordinate 19,386 of JASTWK010000699.1, read as the reverse complement.
GAAGAAATTATGCGTACATGCTTTGTCATCAAAGGGTAAAACCAGCTAAACTTCGCTTATTCTAACCATGTTCCCACCACTTCAGGATGAAATAAATGTTTATTTCCTTTCTTAAATGATCCAAATAACAATTCTCTAGTACGTTTTCACGTTGCACTAGCGGGCCAAAAATGGCCTCTTTTTAACATCCTCCTTAATGCTTCTGTTCACTAACTGCAGCCATCTTGGATCGATGACGTCAAAGCGAGAAAATATATCATAAAAATTCTTACATTAAAAATTTTAAAAAGTTAGGTTGCTTGATGAATCTTAAATTGCACTTCCTACATTCTCATCTTAACTACTTTCCTGAAAACCTTGGAGACTACAGTGAAGAACAAGGAGAACAATTCCATCAAGATATACATGAAATGGAAAATCGATACCAAGGAAGATGGGATATCAACATGATGGCAGATTACTGTTGGACACTAAAGGGAGAAACGAATTAGAATGGGAAGAAGAGAAAGAGAAACCCACTGCATAGGTCATTCGAAGAGAAAAGAGTTCGCTACAAGAGAAGAACAGTATATGAAGAACATCAAAGTAAACCTGATTCCGTACAATTTGTTCTGAAGTAATTCACATCCATGACATTTTTTTCTGGATTTTTTACTATTCACGATTTTCAGTTTTTTTTTATTTGTGATTTTGCCAAATTTTTTAGTAATAGAGTTCAACAGACTTCATATTCGGAATCAGCGCATTAAAATACAAAAGAAACACACTTTGTCCTGGGAAAAAATAGAAGACATGTGCCCGGGGCATCGAGTATAAACAAAAGGCACGAGCTAGAGAGTGGGGGGCGTTCGCCCGGCGACAGCAGTAGCACAGAAACCACGAAAGCTATCGGTACGATAAATCGGTCTCCACGAAAAGTACAATAAAGATCGTTCTCTCTCTCTCTATACTGAACCGAGTCGTGTATCCTACCCCGAGATCCTGACATTACCGAGAACGTTCACAACAACTGGCGACCGTGACAGGACGTAATTTCGGTAGATTCGGGAATATATAATTTTGTTGTTTCGAGAACTGTGCGAGTGAGTTCAGCCAAGATGGATGCCGTTAAGAAGCAGAGGAAAGTTCTCCGTACGGCCTTTACAAAAGCACTTACCGCTTTTACAACAAAATTGGAAAGCGACTGTTCGAGAGAAGAAAAGATAGCGGCATTCCAGTTCCTGGAAACGAAGATGACGAAATTAGATACAGTACATTCCGCATATAACCAATGGCTTTTCCAATCAGAAATGGAGGAAGCTGACATCGATAGAGAAATGGAATCGGACGACGCGTATAAGACACAGTATTTAACGGCGAAGATGAAGATAGCAAAAGTGACGACATCGATGCCGGAAAACACGTCGAGAACGGTTTCGACGAGCGCTACGAAGACATCAAAGTTTCCGAAATTGGAATTACCAAAATTCAGCGGGAATATAAAGGACTGGCTTCCCTTTTGGAGTCAATTTAAGAAGATAAATGACGATGCTTCAATCAGCAATGAAGACAAGATGCAATATCTGCAGCAAGCGATGGTGACGAATTCGCGCGCGAACGAGCTCGTAAAAAGTTTCCCGCCTACAGGAGAAAACTACGAGAAGGCGATCATGAGCTTGAAGAATCGTTTCGGACGAGACGATATTATTGTGGAATTCTATGTGCGCGAATTGCTCGGTCTCGTGCTGCAGAATGCCGTGAGGGGAAACAAGAAATCGTCTCTCACGAGCATTTATGATAAAGTCGAGTGCTATATTCGTGCGTTGGAGACGTTGGGCGTGACGACAGATAAATGTGCTGCCATGCTTTATCCTCTCGTCGAGTCATCTTTCCCGGAAGAGGAAAGGGCTCCTTCGAGCGTGGCAACGCAGCGGACAACGGAAAGCGATAGAAGGCAACGGACAGCGTGAAACTACCGATCGACTCGAAAAGCTTCTTAAATTCCTACAAATAGAAGTAGAGAACGAGGAGCATTGACATGGCGTTAACAGGCTTCGGGTTCGGGTATCGACGGACCAAGAGAAGACGAAAAAGCCGAAAGGTAAAACAGAGTCGTCGAAAGAAGCGGCCAGCGCGAGCGTTCTTTTTAGAGCGAAGGATCAAAAGAAGCCGGAGTGTATTTTTTGTAAGTCGAGTCACGATAGTCAGAGCTGTGAATCCGCGCGTAAATTAAGTTAGAAGAACGCAAAGAAATTGTTAAAAGAGAAAGCTGTTATTTTAATTGTCTAAAACGCGAACACGTTTCACAGAAATGCAAAGTAAAATTAAAATGCGATTGATGTTCAAAACGACACGTTTGATTAATGTGCCCGGGTATTTTTCGCAAAGAGAACGTTCCGGAAAATAAGCCGGACATAAACGACGGGAAAGCGGTCGACGAACACAACTTAGCTTCGTTTTGCGAGACGCATGATGTTTGTTTACAAACGCTTCGAGTGAAAGTATATTCGCAGACGCGAGAAAAAATTGTAAGGGCGATTATTGACACAGCTTCGCAACGTTCGTATATTCGTACTGATATCGCGCGAGAATTAGGCTATGTTCCTCTCGGTGAACTAGAAGTTTCACATTCGCTCTTCGGCGGAATTAAATCAGAAAGCGAGATTCACAATATATTTAAGATACGCGTTAAAAGTTTGGACAGTTCGTACGCGTGTAATTTCTCGGCTATGAATCAGAATGTTATTTGCGGTTCTATTTCCAGCATTAGATGTGATTCCTGGGCCGATAAACTGAAAGCTAATAATATTATTTTGTCGGATGTTGGAAAAAATAATTCGGTAGATGTGCTTATTGGGGCAGATGTAGCCGGTAAATTGCAGGAAAAAAGTATAATTTGAAGAACGGATTAACGGCACTAGAAACACATCTAGGCTGGACCGTATTAGGCAAATTACCGAAAGAAAAGAAATCCGACACAGCGGTTACAATCGTGACGATGTTCGTGCAGGAGGCCAGTATTTGCGATTTGTGGCGTCTAGATGCTATCGGTATTACAGATCCGATCGAGAAAGCGGATAAAGCGGTAAAGGACGAGCAAACGCGAAAGTTTTTGATAAAGACAGCTACGCTGAACGCTGATGGCCGGTACGAAGTCAGATTACCGTGGACGAAAGATCATGTGCCTGTTTCCAGCAATTATAATATCGCGCGCAATAGACTAGAAAAATGTCTCGGCAAACTTGCGGCAAATAATTTATTAGAAGCGTACGATAATGTTTTCAAAGAATGGCTATCGGAAGGTATTATTGAAAGAGTGCCCGACGATGAAATCGATGTTTTAGGCCATTATTTACCACATCGCCCGGTAGTAAAGATAAATAGCACGACAAAAATAAGACCCGTGTTGTACCCGGAGATTTAAATCCCGCGGATCTTCCTTCGCGCGGCTGTAGTCCCTCGCAACTAGTACAATCCGAGTGGTGGTTAGGTCCTCCATGGCTTTATAAATCAGAAGCAGAATGGCCCAAGATAAAGGGTAATTTTATTGAAAAAGAAATAGAAAGCGAAATTAAAAAATCGGCTTTAGTACACACTGTTATCGCGAAAACTACATTTAAAGTCGGTGATTACTTTTCGTCTTATTATAAACTAATATGGTTCTTGGCATGGACAAATAGATTTTTCACGAATTGCAAAAGGAAAATAAAAAGCGATGATTATGTAACGCGTGAATTATCTAAAATATCGTATTTATCTGAAAAGGAGCGAAAGAAATTACGCTTAACTTTTACGGAAATAAAGGCGGCAGAAACTAGATTACTTAAATATCTGCAAGATCAGATGTTTTCAACCGCAACTAAAGAAAAATTATCTTCTTACAAGATGATGAAAAACGAAGACGGTTTATTTGTCTTAAAAACTAAGATTTCGAATCGGCTAGACGAGCTTAATTTTTTATGTCCCGTTCTGTTAGATGGCAATCATGATATAATTCATATGTTAATAAGAGAAACTCACGAATCCATGGGCCATGCGGGAACGCAAATTATTATGAACCACATACGCGAAAGATTTTGGATTATCTCTCTTCGAAAAATAATAAAGTCGGTCATATCTAACTGCGTAATCTGCAAGAGACAGAAAACGAAACGTATGGAAAGCGAAGCCCCTTCTTTACCTCCCAATCGCGTTTGTGACGCAACAGTCTTCGAAATTATCGGAGTAGACTTCGCCGGACCTTTAATTTTGCGGGGTGGGGGGAAGGGATGGATTTGTATTTTTACGTGTGCCGTGTACCGAGCGGTACATCTCGAGTTAGCATCAACGCTATCCACTCAGGGTTTTTTAGAATGCCTACGGAGATTTATAGCAAGACGCGGACGCCCACGGGTTATATACAGCGATAATGGAACTAATTTTACAGGCGCCGCCAATGCACTGAGTAAATTAGACTGGGATAAGATCGCTAAACATAGTTCAACTTCTCAGATTGAGTGGTATTTTAATCCGCCAGCAGCACCATGGTGGGGTGGTTGGTGGGAAAGACTCATAGGAATTTTGAAAACATTATTACGAAAGATATTAGGAAAGGCAAGTCTGTCATACGAGAGTTTGAACACAATTTTGTGCGATACGGAGGCAATAATCAATGCGCGTCCTCTGACGTATATTTCAGAAGATCCCAATGATCTTAGACCATTGTCACCGTCAATATTTTGTCCCATTGTCGCGCAATATTTAGACCATTGTCACCGTCGTATATTTTTACAAGAAAGTCGGGAGTACGGCGTCCCAGACTGCGACATGCTGTATCGGGTAAATTAGAAAAGAAACTTAAACATAGGCAAAAGATTCTTGAAGACCTTCGGAAAAGATTCCGCATCGAATACTTAGGTCAATTATTACTGAAAAACGGAAAAAAGAAAGAGACTCGAAAGGTAAAAATTGGCGATGTCGTTCTAATCGGTGACGATACACATAAGCGTATAGATTGGCCGCTTGCACGCGTAGTGGATGTAGTGTAGTGAATTTCAGGCCGCGACGGTCAAGAAAGAGTATTTGTTTTAAAAACAAAAAATGGCCTATTTAAGAGACCTGTACAAAGAATTTATCCGCTAGAAATTGCGCAAGAAGAGTCAGAAGACTTTACCAAAGACTTACGTAAGCGAGCGAGCGAGCGAGCGAATTCTAAGAAAATTAGCAATAAGACAAACAGTTGTGATTGTAACAAGCGACTTGTCTGCGAACAAAAAGATTGCGATCCAAAGATTGTAACCACGCGAAGTGGACGAGTTATTAAAGAACCGGATCGTTTTAAGTATTAGTTTAAGAATTAGTTGTAAGAAGAATGTATCAGATATTTCTTGTTTGCTTTGCGTATAATCTTAATAGGGTTTACCAAAAGATGTAACTTTATGTTAACCATTTCGCAATATTTTGTATACTCTTTTTTAATAAAGGGGGGGGGGATGTCCTGGAAAAAAATAGAAGACATGTGCCCGTGGCATCGAGTGTAAACAAAAGGCGCGAGCTAGAGAGTGGGGGGCGTTCGCCCGGCGACAGCAGTAGCGCAGAGACCACGAAAGCTATCGGTACGATAAATCGGTCTCCACGAAAAGTACAATAAAGATCGTTCTCTCTCTCTATACTGAACCGAGTTGTGTATCCTACCCCGAGATCCTGACATTACCGAGAACGTTCACAACACACTTGATCCAGGTCAGAAAAATTTTTTCCGAATTTTTTCGCACTTGTTAACGTGATTTTTCGCAATTTTTAGCTATTTTTTGCAATTTACTCAAAATTTTGAGGGTGTTTGGGCTAAACGGACTTCAGATTCGGATTCAGCGCGTCAAAATACATAAAGATAGGTGGGTCAAAGGTACTGTTCCGTAACTTCGTCGCGATCGCGGATCGATACCGTACAGTGACGCCATGAGGCAGTCGCCCTCCAAACGAAGGGATCTTGCACCGCTCCCCGCGTCAACCCTCACCGCGAAGTCGCATTCGAAGCGTATCGATCCTGTCATGCCGCAATCGCGTGAACAGCGGATGATTGGTCGATACGCGTCGCGCGCCCGAAAGCTCTCGAAACGCGAGAGCTCCAGTCAGTCGAAGTATAGCATTACGCCGATTCACGAGGTGGTATACCGTCGTGCATTCGCTCACGTTCATCCCGTTTCACGCGGTCTCTCACATACCGTCGTGCACACGGGTTAACTGCTCATCGAGAGCACCAATCATCATCCCGCCGTTAGTGCGTGCAGCAATTCACTTTCGCCTCCGCGATCAGGGAACTCTGCGTGTAAGTCGCCCTGCGTGCCTCGCCATTGTGAACATACTATCGTCGTGTTCCAAAACCACGTGCGATAACCGCATACGCCGCTAGTGCGCGTCATTCAAATTGCAACACGCGAATCGCGCCTCTCAAGCGCCTCCGCGTCCAAAGGACAGCTCCGCGTCACGTGCCTCTTACACCGCTGAACCACGTGCGCTCGGTTGCCGCGCTCGTCCGAGAGCGCTCATCAAAATTGTACTCAAAGAAACTGACGGAATAAAATTATTTGTTGTGCATTCATCCATAAAAACAGTGTCGTTAATTAGTGCACGTCGGATCCCTGTCGGGGTCGAACGCAGTCCCTGGCGAACCGGAGTTACGCGGATATAAATATTCGGCTACACAAGTACAGACCACTTTTTTATTTTGTGGGCCTGTGTTATTATTTATTGCATATTTATTGAGAATTAAATTAGTCTTTTTTATGCTACTCATGTGATATATTCTACAAACACATATTTGTAGGAAACAAGTCAATGTTAATACGACCTGGGCACGTCAAACGTGTTTTTGTGTAAATCTTAATAATTTTATTCGTTTTCTAAATTTCTTACTTGTATGTTTGAAATATGATACAAGATTGAGAAGTAACGTGTTATTTGTAATGCTGTTATAAAATGAAAATAATACCTAATGGTTACAAGTTTCTTTTATCAATGGATTACGAGTAACGGTAACGAAATACTTTTAATCTATATATATAAAGGAAGATGTCCTGACTGACTGACTGACTCACTCACTGACTCATCAACGTCCAGTCCAAACCCCTGAACCGAATTTTGACCAAAAGTATATGAAATAGGGGTAGAATTTTCCGGGGAGTGTCACTAAGAAGGGATTTTTAGAAATTCTAGCCCTAACGGGGTGAAAAGGAATAAAACGTGTTTTCACGGATTCCTTAATATCGCCCAGGCCAAAGTCCTGAACCGAATTTTTATCAAAAGTATATGAAATAGGGGTAGAATTTTCCGGGGAATGCTACTATGTGTATAGTTTTTTGTTAATAATTTTCTGGAAACCAATTTTTTTAATTTTTCCAATTTTTTAGTTCAAAGAATTAACCGAATTTTTATCAAAAGTATATGAAGAGAGAAAGAAAGAGAGAGGGGGGGAAAGAGAGAGAGGGAGAGAGAGGGGGAGAGAGAGAGAGAGAGAGAGAGAGAGAGGGGGGGGGAGAGAGAGAAAGAGAGAGAGAGAGAGGGGGGGGGCTTATTAAATCCAACAAACACAGTGATGTAATATGTAAAGAAAAAACAAGTACATAACAAGTATAATAAAGAAATATGGTTAAGAAAATCAGATTATTAATTTATCATATTCACTTTGCACAAACCTCCTAATATCTATTTTTGTAGTAAAAAATATAAATAAAATACGGTTAATACCAAGGAGTTATTCACTCGTCTTTTGGGTGTACCACAGATTACAAATGACTACTGATTTCAACTGATTTCAAGTGATTTTAACTGATTTCAACTGACTTCAACTGATTTCAACTGACTTTAACTGATTTCATCCGATTTTATATGACCAACCGATATAAATAATTTCAAATAATTTCACAAGTGATTTCAACTGATTCTAAATAACACTAGTAAGCGCCGGCAATACGCTGTTGATAGGGATACGCTAGCAAGCGTTGGCATCTCTGACGATAAGCAGTTGAACTCCACGCTTAGGGGCTTTTTCCCATTTCAAGCTTTTGTAGTTTAATAACCGTTGATATTTTAATATAACACACACACACACACACACACACACACACACACACACACACCACACGCACACGCACGCATACACGCACACACGCACACACGCACACACGCACACACGCACACACGCACACACGCACACACGCACACACACACGCACACGCATGCACGCACGCACGCACGCACACACACACACACACACACACACACACACACACACACACACACACACAATGGGGTGTAAATCTGATCGTGCAACCTTTATGCAGTACACCTTGGCTAATGCTAATGCCGGCGGTACTTGAACTTTGTCAACATATCTTGATAAGTACTCAACCGAAAGAAGTTTATTGACAGTGTTTTGAAAAGCTCTCGATGTCAGCTACAAGAATATTAAATAAAAAGTGGGGACTTTCATTTAAAATTTTAAAGTTGACCTTAAAAGCTCCTCCATACTTACGCTCAAGGTCAAATAGTTTGACCTTGCCATACTTTGCTCAAGAAGCGTCTACAAAGCGTTGTGGCATTTTCACATTGCCAAAACGCGTGTGAGCGTTCTTGAAAATGCCACGATACGAATTTTATATTGTGGCCTTTTTGAATATGCTACAACGCGTTGTGGTCGGTTTTTTCGCTCACTAAGCATTTTCGGTCTTTGAGCCTGACATGTCCATTTAGCGCAGCTTAGTCCACGGAGATTTAGCATTGTCGACATTGCCCACTTGGAACCGAGTAAAGTCCGCAATGTGATAATAGTTGCTGACATTGCCATCGCTAGATGGGCAGTGTTAACTTTGCCCACATCAAACCGGGTAATGTCCGCTAATAAACTACTTTGCCCAGTCACGTTGTGCAATGCTGATATTGCCCGGGCAATGCCAACAATGCACACCAGCGGACTTTGCCCGTAACATATATATAGAGATATATATATCTATTTTTCCCACGCATCGCGCGGATGTACCCTCCGCTGTCCAGTCATTTTTAATTTACATTAATTTATATTTATATTTATATTTATATTTATTTTTATTTTATTACATTTATTTATTATTAATTTTATTACATATATTTATTATTAATTAAATTTTATTATTTAAAACAAAATTGGCCTCCTTTTTTGGATCATTTTTAGCGAGTGGAATATATACCTTACACACACATGCATACAGACATTTTTTAAAAAGGTAACTTTTTAATGTTTTCGGACATTCTGAACACATTGGCATAAAAAACTGCAAAAAAATAGCACCGATTTTAAGAAAATACGTTTATTACTAAAAAATTAAACTTATCGTTGCCATCCCCAAAAAATTAAAAAAATTTATAAACCGGTTTCCAAAAAATCGGTTATAAAAAATTATACACTTATCGCCATTCCCAAAAAATTAGAAAAATTTAGGCACCGTTTTGAAGAAAATCAGTCCATTAATTGAATGAATAGTTCGCAGTCAGAAAAATTTTAGCACCTGCAGTTTCCAAACAATCGGTACATTAATAAAAAATTAAACCCATATGAAAAATTCTACACATCACCGTCAAAAAATAAGAAAAATTTTAGCACCGGTTTCAAGAAAATCGGTCCATTAATACTTATTATTTCTCGAAAAATTAGAAAAATTTATAAACCGGTTTCCAAAAAATCGGTAACAAAAAATTATCCATAAAAATTATTCATAAAAAAAATTTAGCTTGATATCTCAAAATTTGTGGAAATTAAAGCAATTACGTACATTTTTTTAAACAAAAATTGGAAACTCCTTTTTTATTAGCAATCTTTTTAATTTTATTACATTTTTTAGTTTTTTTTACCCCCTATTTCATATATAATTCTTTAAGATTCGGTTAATTATTTCCCGAGAAATTTAAAAAATATCTAATGTCCGACAGCGAGCTACTCATTCATTAACGAACCGATTTTCTTGAGACCGGTGCAAAAATTTTTCTAATTTTTCGGGGACGGACTGAATCTTAAAGAATTATGTATGAAGTAGGGGTAGAATTTTCCGGGGATTGCCATGATGTGTATAATTTTTTCGTATCCGATTTTTTGAAAACCGGTACCAAAATTTGTCCAATTTTTTGGGAAATAATACGTAATTTTTCGGAAAATAATAAGTATCTAAGTATGTACAGCGAACTACTTATTCATTAACCGATTTTCTTGAAACCGCGAGTTTAATTTTTTATTAATGTACCGATTTTCTTGAAACTGATGCCAAAATTTTTCTAATTAAACGGGGATGGGTTGAATTTTTAATTAATGGACTTGACGTCTGTCTGTCTGTATATCTGTCTGTATGTCTGTCTGTATGTCTGTCTGTATGCCTGTCTGTATGTCTGTCTGTCTGTCTGTCTGACCGTGAACTACTTATTCGGTAATGGACCAAATCTTAAAGAATTATATATGAAACAGGGGTAGAATTTTCCGGGGATAGCGGTGATGTGTATTATTTTTTGTTACCGAATTTTTAAGATTCTTAAAATATTCTTAAAAATGTTACCACAAAAAATTTTTAAACCATTTTAAAATATTTTTAAAATTATTTTAAAATGTTTTTTGCAATATTTTTATAGAAATATGTAGAAATATTTTTTGAAAATATTTTGTGCTGTATGGGTAATAAATAAGTTAGTTGCGGTTGGACATTAAATACTTATTATTTCTTGAAAAATTACGTATTAATTCCCCAAAAATTAGACAAATTTTGGTACCGGTTTCCAAAAAATCGTAAACAAAAAATTATACACTTTATGACAATTACCGGATAATTCTACCCTTACTTCATATACAATTCTTTAAGATTCAGTCAATTAATTCCCGAAAAATTGGAAAAATTTTATAACCGGCTTTCAAAAAGATCAGTAACGAAAAATTATACACTTTATGGCATTCCCCGGAAAATTCTACCCTTGTTTCATATACAATTCTTTGAGATTCGGTCAATAATTTCCCAAATAATTTGAAAAAATTTCTGATACCGGTTTCCAAAAAGATCGATAACAAAAAATTATACACATCATGGCACTCCCCGGGAAATTCTACCCTTATTTCATATACTTTTGGTAAAAATTCGGTCCACTAACGAATGAGTAGTTCGCGGTCAGACAGACATACATACATACAGACGTCAGGTACTTATATATAAAAACATTTTTCTTTATCCACTTCTTTACACCATCCAATCTCTCACAAACGGGGTGTTATTTATGGTTTAGTCGACAAGATCTTAACGATTTCACATCCACAATTTCACCTAAAGAACTTCAATATAATTATTCAGATGCTCTTGGAAAATGGCTATCCTTTGTCTTTCATATTTTCTACTATTAAAAATAGAATTACACAACTCTGTATTAGAAAAATTAAGGGGGATTACAAGAAACATGCTCTCCAGAAACTCAAACAAAGACACGATATAAGGCAAATGAGAGCTATACTCTGATATTAATGAGAGAGATTTAAAATTTATTTAATAAATTTTAAATCTTTCGTGTATTTCCAAGTACACGAATTTCCAACATACTAAACCGCGCGCCGATTTTTTGTCGGACTGAAAACACAGTTTTCGTTGGAGCATTAAAATCCCTTATCCCCACCCCCCCCCCTAACGATTAAAATTATTTTGATGCTAATTTTAAGCATCTAAATTGATAAAGAATTTATTGCGAAAAATATTACCTCAGCCAGGGTTTGAACCTGGAACCTCCCGTATACCGTGCGGGTGTCGTGCCAGTTCGACCACTGAGGCCATGGTAATATTTATCGCAATAACAAACTAATAGGAATCTGTAGGACGCATTGTTTCAGCCTGCGTAAATTAATTACAAGAAACATGCTCTCCAGAAACTCAAACAAAGACACGATATAAGGCAAATGAGAGCTATACTCTGATATTAATGAGAGAGATTTAAAATTTATTTAATAAATTTTAAATCTTTCGTGTATTTCCAAGTACACGAATTTCCAACATACTAAACCGCGCGCCGATTTTTTGTCGGACTGAAAACACAGTTTTCGTTGGAGCATTAAAATCCCTTATCCCCACCCCCCCCCTAACGATTAAAATTATTTTGATGCTAATTTTAAGCATCTAAATTGATAAAGAATTTATTGCGAAAAATATTACCTCAGCCAGGGTTTGAACCTGGAACCTCCCGTATACCGTGCGGGTGTCGTGCCAGTTCGACCACTGAGGCCATGGTAATATTTATCGCAATAACAAACTAATAGGAATCTGTAGGACGCATTGTTTCAGCCTGCGTAAATTAATTACAAGAAACATGCTCTCCAGAAACTCAAACAAAGACACGATATAAGGCAAATGAGAGCTATACTCTGATATTAATGAGAGAGATTTAAAATTTATTTAATAAATTTTAAATCTTTCGTGTATTTCCAAGTACACGAATTTCCAACATACTAAACCGCGCGCCGATTTTTTGTCGGACTGAAAACACAGTTTTCGTTGGAGCATTAAAATCCCTTATCCCCACCCCCCCCCTAACGATTAAAATTATTTTGATGCTAATTTTAAGCATCTAAATTGATAAAGAATTTATTGCGAAAAATATTACCTCAGCCAGGGTTTGAACCTGGAACCTCCCGTATACCGTGCGGGTGTCGTGCCAGTTCGACCACTGAGGCCATGGTAATATTTATCGCAATAACAAACTAATAGGAATCTGTAGGACGCATTGTTTCAGCCTGCGTAAATTAATTACAAGAAACATGCTCTCCAGAAACTCAAACAAAGACACGATATAAGGCAAATGAGAGCTATACTCTGATATTAATGAGAGAGATTTAAAATTTATTTAATAAATTTTAAATCTTTCGTGTATTTCCAAGTACACGAATTTCCAACATACTAAACCGCGCGCCGATTTTTTGTCGGACTGAAAACACAGTTTTCGTTGGAGCATTAAAATCCCTTATCCCCACCCCCCCCTAACGATTAAAATTATTTTGATGCTAATTTTAAGCATCTAAATTGATAAAGAATTTATTGCGAAAAATATTACCTCAGCCAGGGTTTGAACCTGGAACCTCCCGTATACCGTGCGGGTGTCGTGCCAGTTCGACCACTGAGGCCATGGTAATATTTATCGCAATAACAAACTAATAGGAATCTGTAGGACGCATTGTTTCAGCCTGCGTAAATTAATTACAAGAACATGCTCTCCAGAAACTCAAACAAAGACACGATATAAGGCAAATGAGAGCTATACTCTGATATTAATGAGAGAGATTTAAAATTTATTTAATAAATTTTAAATCTTTCGTGTATTTCCAAGTACACGAATTTCCAACATACTAAACCGCGCGCCGATTTTTTGTCGGACTGAAAACACAGTTTTCGTTGGAGCATTAAAATCCCTTATCCCCACCCCCCCCTAACGATTAAAATTATTTTGATGCTAATTTTAAGCATCTAAATTGATAAAGAATTTATTGCGAAAAATATTACCTCAGCCAGGGTTTGAACCTGGAACCTCCCGTATACCGTGCGGGTGTCGTGCCAGTCTTTATCAATTTAGATGCTTAAAATTAGCATCAAAATAATTTTAATCGTTAGGGGGGGGTGGGGATAAGGGATTTTAATGCTCCAACGAAAACTGTGTTTTCAGTCCGACAAAAAATCGGCGCGCGGTTTAGTATGTTGGAAATTCGTGTACTTGGAAATACACGAAAGATTTAAAATTTATTAAATAAATTTTAAATCTCTCTCATTAATATCAGAGTATAGCTCTCATTTGCCTTATATCGTGTCTTTGTTTGAGTTTCTGGAGAGCATGTTTCTTGTAATTAATTTACGCAGGCTGAAACAATGCGTCCTACAGATTCCTATTAGTTTGTTATTGCGATAAATATTACCATGGCCTCAGTGGTCGAACTGGCACGACACCCGCACGGTATACGGGAGGTTCCAGGTTCAAACCCTGGCTGAGGTAATATTTTTCGCAATAAATTCTTTATCAATTTAGATGCTTAAAATTAGCATCAAAATAATTTTAATCGTTAGGGGGGGGGGGTGGGGATAAGGGATTTTAATGCTCCAACGAAAACTGTGTTTTCAGTCCGACAAAAAATCGGCGCGCGGTTTAGTATGTTGGAAATTCGTGTACTTGGAAATACACGAAAGATTTAAAATTTATTAAATAAATTTTAAATCTCTCTCATTAATATCAGAGTATAGCTCTCATTTGCCTTATATCGTGTCTTTGTTTGAATTAAGGGGGAGTTTTCTTCCAACAACAGAAAATTCTTCACTGTTTCTTATGTAAAATATCTGCGTCTGATAAATTTAAAAGATTTGTCAAAGACGCAGAAATTGTTTATTCAGTTGCACACCCATTAAAAAAGTTTATTAAAACGAGCAAAGATAATCTCGACAAGTTAGCCCATAGCAATATTGTATACAAAATTCCATGCAGAGATTGTGAGGCAACCTATGGTGGCCAAAGCAAAAGACAATTGAAGACCAGAGTGAGAGAGCATAGATTGGATATTAATAAAAAGTCTGGTTCCCCCGTCGGTTATTTCGTGTCACAGGTTGCAGACGGATCACGAGTTCGACTGGGACAAGGTTGAGATCTTGGATGTAGAGCCATCGCTCCGAAAGAGATTAATTTCTGAAATAATACATATTAAACGACAGTTATCCCCGTTAAATAAACAAAACAAACGACACAGAATCTCTTTCGGAGAGTTACCTTCCGGTCCTTAACTTGTTCCCTCCCTAAGTCTCTTCCTACTTTCTTCCCACCTTTTTTCTTTCCCGCTTCCTTTCCTATTATCTTGTCTATATAAGTTGTTGCGTTTCCTCGTCTGCCGAGTGTTTTGCCATTTCATCGCTAGAGAACACATACCGACAATGTAGACTCAACAATTTCTCCTGAGAACGACTTGTATGTGGGGCATTCCACGCCAATTCGCAAGGGGTCAAACTTCGACCTTTTTATTTTTGATGGCTGCTCGTTTTTTAACAGGTCTTTACGAGTACTATACCCCTGTAAGATCGTTTCTATAATAAATGTAGCGTTTCCGAAATAGAGCCTGCGCAAAATAAGGACTGCAAAATTTTCAATGAATTTTTTCGCCTATTAGACAACGTCTAAGAAAAAAAATCATTGAACATAAAATACGCTATTTAGATCATAGTTTAAGAAAAAAATTACTCCAAATTTTTATAATGATGATTTTAAACTAATAAAATAAAAAAACACACAAAAATTTGAATATCTCAAAAACCCCATTTTTTATTTTTTTAAAATTTATAGGGAATATTCTAGGGAGTATTAGAAAAATTTTAAGCCTGGTCCGAAGTTGGGCAGAATTTTTGGAAATTTTTTATAAATTTTTTTGTGAGGCAATAGTAATATTTGACTCACAAAAGTGTAGTTAACCCGTTGTGGTCACACCTCCTAAAAATAACGTAGTGGTCACATGGGGTCCAATGGACCCCACGCAGAAAAACAGTTGCCATTTGCGTTCTTTTTGATGTATCGACTCAAACCTTGAACTGGAATTTAGTTTAAGACTTCCTCTTTATAATCCAATAATTTATTTCCCCTTTTTTAAATTTTTTTATGTTGAAAAAACGCGAGAAAATTTTTTTTCGAGAAATTTGCCTTTTTTTACAAAAATAATCATCAAAATTTCAATTTTTGAGATAGAGCAAAAAATCTTCCGGCGTTTTACTCTCAAAATAGTATACTTTTAAGAAAAAAATAGTATTATAACGTGCTTTGAAAAAAGTACATTTATTATACAGTTTGAAGTTATCAATTTTCATGAAACTCGTAAAATCAAATAGGTCAGCTTTGAACGTGTAAAATAAAGTGAAAAACTGTTTTTATGAAAAAAACTGTATATTTTATTAATAATTACATTTAAAAAAGTAAAAAAGTTTATAGGAACTGAAAAATTACTCATAACCAGCGCAATCAATGCAGAAATTCGTCCGATGTTCGTCGCACATGGGTCGTAGACAAGAAGAGCACTGATGTTTTGTCTTCCTGTCGCTTTCTCGCTTGCAAAGGCCGCATCTTTTTTTGCTCGGCAACTCAAATCTTTCTGCGGAAGTTGGCTCTCCGGTCTTGCCTAAAATCTCACCGATGCCTATACGATGATATGACATCTATATAAACGTTATAACTATTATTTTGTGGCAAAAAAAAAATGACAGTACGTGCACTAATACTTACGTTGTCAATCACACTTTAACGAAAAAAAAAATTAATTTTTTAGCACACGTTTTTTTCCGATTTTGCCACACTATGGTCACACGGGGTCTGCTGGACCCCAAAAAAAAAACCGTCCGTACAAATCGATGTCTACAGACGCACTGACGCCACGCTGACTTTTGAAAAGCCTTGAAACTTATTGTAGTACCTTCAAACAACAACAAATGGCGCTACAAGTTCCATGCTAAACCGTCTCTTCAAAGATACGTAGACGCAAAGTTAGCCTGGGGTCCACTGGACCCCATATGACCACAACGGGTTAAAAACGCGTTTCAGACAATTCTAAATCGATTTAGATGTACTTTTTTTTAGTGATTGACGTTACTATGATGAAGATCTCGGCATAGCACACGACAATTGCGATGAACAGTGTGGGAAAGGCGAAAAAAATAGATTTATGAGAAAATTTAATTCAATAAGTATATTTATTTAAGAACATATTATTTATTATTTTATTATTTTGTGCTCAGTATAATTATACTAAGCACAAAATAATAAATAATATGTTCTTAAATAAATGTACTTAATTAAATTTTCTCATAAATCTATTTTTTTCGCCTTTCCCACACTGTTCATCGCAATTGTCGTGTGCTATGCCGAGATCTTCATCATAGTAACGTCAATCACTAAAAAAAGTACATCTAAATCGATTTAGAATTGTCTGAAACGCGTTTTTTAACTACACTTTTGTGAGTCAAATATTACTATTGCCTCACAAAAAAATTTATAAAAAATTCCCAAAAATTCTGCCCAACTTCGGACCAGGCTTAAAATTTTTCTAATACTCCCTAGAATATTCCCTATAAATTTTAAAAAAATAAAAAATGGGGTTTTTGAGATATTCAAATTTTTGTGTGTTTTTTTACTTTATTAGTTTAAAATCATCATTATAAAAATTTGGAGTAATTTTTTTCTTAAACTATGATCTAAATAGCGTATTTTATGTTCAATGATTTTTTTTCTTAGACGTTGTCTAATAGGCGAAAAAATTCATTGAAAATTTTGCAGTCCTCATTTTGCGCAGGCTCTATTTCGGAAACGCTACATTTATTATAGAAACGATCTTACAGGGGTATAGTACTCGTAAAGACCTGTTAAAAAACGAGCAGCCATCAAAAATAAAAAAGTCGAAGTTTGACCCCTTGCGAATTGGCGTGGAATGCCCCATGTATTATATCAAGGAAAATTTTTCTTTAATAGCGTTAATCACACACTGATTTAATTGTACTAAATTCATTTTACAGTATGACGTACTTCGAAACAACAAACGGTTGCGCGGATTTAGTTTTAATTGTTAGCATTATGCATTAGGAAATATTTTTTTGTATCACTGAAGATGGTTCTATATGTGACCGAAACGTATGTAATTTATTAATTTTTATTAATTATATTGTATTTTTGAACATTAACACCTAGTTCCGGCTCAATGCTCTTATTTTAATAATTGATTTTTCTTTATATATTGACCCCAAGCTATCGATTAAGCCTACTTAGAACTTGATCCGTTCACTCGTTGAGATCTCAACATCTCGAATATTCGCAACTCGTCGCGTCGCGTAAAAGAGTCACGGTCGGTCTCGCTCCGCGTGTACTTGGCGCGAGACACTACCGTGTTTCTTGATATAGATAATAAAAGTGTGCAAGTAGAAACTTGCACATTGCTTCTTCATAATTTTTAAATGTGCAAGTAGAAACTTGTACATTGCTTCCTCATAGTTTTTAAGTGTGCAAGTGAAAACTTGTACATTGCTTTCTCATAGTTTTTAAGTGTGCAAGTAGAAACCTGCACATTGCTTCCTCTATAAGGAAGTCTGTTTTTTTTAGGCATAATTATTAGTAGATATTTATTAATTTGGCTTCCTCATAGAGGAAGCAATATGCAGGTTTCTACTTGCACATTAAAAACTATAAGGAAGCAATATGCAAGTTTCTACTTGCTCACTTAAACAAGTTTCTACTTGCACACTTAAAAACTATGAGAAAGCAATGTACAAGTTTCCACTTGCACACTTAAAAACTATGAGGAACCAATGTACAAGTTTTTACTTGCACACTTAAAAACTATGAGGAAGCAATGTGCAAGTTTCTACTTGCACACTTTTTTTATGGATAGAGTATCATTAAGGATAGATTGGTGTTGAATTTGGCAATAATCGATGAAGGGGTTACCAATTTTTGCCTAAAAAATGTACAAGTCATTCATGTAATCTTATGTATAAGGTATAAGTCATTAAAGGGAGGTTGTTTTGAATTTGGCGAAGAAATTAGTGAAAGGGTTACCAATTTCTGCCTAAAAAATGTATAAGGTAGACCGAGTCAAATCGGATTACTAATTAGAATGATAAAATAGCTCGTTTAAATTAAAACACTAACGAAAATTGTCTTAAAACTTATATTAATTCGATTCACCTCAATCTACTCTAAGTTATTGGATGAATAAACTTTGAAATATTGGACTATTTCTAATTTTATTATATTCTTCAGTTTTTTTACCCTTATTTCATATATAATTCTTTAAGATTTGGTTGATTACTTCTTGAGTTAAAAGCATTTAAAATTTTGAGAAATTTATTATAAAGCAAGAACCTTTTTACCAATTATCGTCAAATTCAATACCAACCCTTTTTTAATAATAGAGAAAAGTACCCGATTATGAGATACCATATCTATTTTGTGTGATTGCCGGAAGTCTATGGGCAGAATTGAAAAATATAGTCGGTCGGTAGTCATTTTGAAGGGAATTTAATAAGCTTTAAGATGCTAAAATGTAAAATCTAATTTAAATATTAATTTTTCTGAAAATTAGAAAAATGTAAAAAATGAACTTCATGCAAAATCGAAAAAGTGTGCTCCTAATATAAGATACCCCGAGAAATCGCTAATAAAGTGCAAAATACATCAGTATTGCAATTAGAAAACTTCATTTAATGTCTCTGAAATACAAATGTAATGGAGAAGCTTATTTGCAATAATCGCAAACCCACTTATACTCAATATTTCCAGCGCAGCCAGTGTGCGCCCAGCATGAGCATGCGATCACCATCAGCACACTTTTATAAGTTCGTATGAACCTTCTCTTAACTTTAACATAGTATTTTCCCTCTT